>VZRH01004422.1:252602-263195 GCA_013397555.1 Urocynchramus pylzowi
CCTTCCCTTCCCTTCCCTTCCCTTCCCTTCCCTCCTCCTAAAAGAACATTTTACTCCATGTGACTTTCCACAAACTGTTCAGGAAAATTGAAAATAGCAGCCTTGAAATGAAGTGCTGAATTTTTCTTAGGAGTTGGGGCAATGAAAAGGTTTGGCATTTTTGAAACAAAGAGAAAAGAACTTTCACGCATTTAGGAGAGAAAAAGTACCCCCAAAACCCTGTCTTTTTTTTCCAAAATTATACTCTGTTTTGGCTTTTGCTTGCTGAGATCTGGTTAAAGGCCATTCACATCCCTCAGGGAGACCTGGTGTTCCCTCAGCACCAGGCAGAGCTTTGTGAAATTTGTGTATCTGCTGTCCTCAGGTCTCTAAAATGCACAATTCCAGGCTGGAATGAGCTGCACATGTTCTGTTGCAAATCTCCAGGTACCAGGATCTCTCCTCTCCTTCCAGCTGAGCTCATTCCTGTTTTTCCTGGCTGATGTGTGCCAGCTGTGACCTCCAGGCACATGGGGGTGGTGCTGGCAACAAACTGCTGCCAGGTAACCCACAGGAGGGGAATGCCAAGGAAATTGGGATAGAAATCTAAGGAAGACTCCTTGGAGTCAGAAGGGAAGAAAAAAAGGGATGTTTGGCACAGAGAGCTGGGCTGTGGGACAGTCTGGAAAGCTGGAGGAGGGAAATTCTCTTTTCTATCCCACAAGACAGCTGAGATTTTTATAGAATTTAAAAAATTTGCTCTCCATATGGCTGTAAGTGTGATATTGTTACAGTTTTTGTAAAAATGCAAGACAGCCAGCCTGAGGGAGCCTGGGGGAGAGAAGCTGTGGCGTGGAGGAGAGGGAAGGGACTGAAATCCCTCCTTAACTTCTTTCCTGCCTGTGTGGGAGCAGGCAAATGTCCTCGTTCCAGGATTGCTGACTGTGCTGGAGCCTCCTCTTCCCTGCAGAACAAATGGAAGAGGCAAGTTAATCTGTGAGGAAATAACAACTGAGAAATAACAACTCAGAGCCCATCCTCTGTGCTGGGCACTGCTGGCTGTCTGCTGTGTGCTCCCAGCTGAGGGAAAAGTCATGCTTTTCCCAGCTCCCAGCTGAGGGGGTCCTGCCACCCTTCTCCTAAGGGAACTCTTCCATGGGAGGCAGGAGGCAGCTCCTGCTCTGCTGGGATTGCACACTCAGAGAGGGGAAGGCTCAGCCTGGCAGGTGCAGAGCACACAAAACCATCTCCTTGTTAGGAATGGATGTGGGGTTTGGATAAGTCCCTGCCTTTTGCCCAGACCTCTGTAGCTTTATTGAGGTGGCCAGCACCCCAAAACCCACTCTTGTTCACAAGTTCTTTAATAATGGCTAATTCTCTCTATTATAGGATGAATTATTCATTTAATAGACACAAAACTAACAGACATAAGACTTAAATTATATACTTTAAAGACAAAAAGATAAACTACTAGTAGGTATGTAGGAATAAAGACAAAAAGAGAAACTTTTTTTTTTTTTTATTAGGTATATTCAGCATGGGGTTAAAGGTACCTATTAATGTTACAGCTAGAGAACAAATAATATAGCATTCAATGGATCTTACCATCCAGTTGTTGGTGGGGCACACATTGAGATCCTTTCCCTCAATCCCCAGGGAAGTAACCATGGATTTGTGTCCAAACTCCAGGGAAAAGGTCTGAACACTTTCAGGGTGTGTGTGTGTAGAAGGCTTCTGCCTCTCTGATAATTGTGTGTCTTTATTTATAGTCTGTAAAACAGTGTCTCTCAGTCAAAAATATTTCTTTTATCTCTTTTATCTCTTCCCACATCTGCTCTCCAGACTGAGGTGTTAATTTTTAGCTGAGGCCTGAGCCCTTTTGGCTCCAGAGATGATTCCTTTGGCCCTTTCAGCCCCTGGGTTGTCTCTTCATATCTGCACCAACCATCTGTGGTGGAGAGGGGAGGACAGTCCTGCCACACGCCTCCACGTCCTGGGCACCCAGAGACCTTCAGGCAGTGCTGGAGCTGGTTGGGAGGGGTGAAGGACAATTCCCTGCCTGGTCCCATCCCGTGTATAATTTAGGATACATCATGTTACATTTTTATTACTACACCAGATCCCAGGCTCAGGGCTGGCGGGATTCCCAGGGAGTCTTTTGTAAGGAGAACTTCAACAGGAGGAGTGATTCCTCAGGAGCCTTTGTGTCTGGATGTGGGTTTAACACAACCTAAAATAAGGATGAATAAAATGGAGGGGTGTGCATTAATAATTTCCTTTTCAATGGAACTGATACCAGAAAAAAAGGCTCGGAATAAGTAAGAGAGGAAATGAGAGTCACCCCTGCCATCTGCATATAATCCCTTTCAGTATAGATTGCAATTGTGTTTGAATTATAGGGCAATTAGTTTGTCAGGCTGGGAAGGGCTATACAAGACCCCAGGAATTTCCTTGGGAGCTCTCTTAGCCCCGAAATCTAGAGAGGTTTTAGTATGGGAAACTGTGGTGCTGGGCTGTGCTGACGCCATGGATTGATTTCCTACCTGTAGCAGATGTTCCCAGGCAGATGACAAATTGGTGACACATAAATTTTGAGGCTCCTGGAGCACAGTTCTGGAGTGAGAGCCGTGCAGGTGACAAAAATAGTCCTGCTCAGGAGCAGGAGCTTCCCTGGCACACGTGCCACACCACGTGCCTGCAGAAAGTTCCCCCTGGTTGGGGGCCAGGAGCCTGCTCTCAGAGCAGGACTGAGACATTCCTTCTGGAGCATTCCCTAAGTGTGCTAGGCTTCACACTGGAGTGTCTAAATTAACAAAATCTGGGAAGTTTTGGTGGGAAGTTATATTTATTACCTGGCCTCATTCTGACATGAACGATAACACAAGTGCCAAGGCAGGTTAAAAATAGGCAGCATCCCCAGCAAAGTTCAGCAGACCTGGAGCTTCAGGGAGAAAAATCCAGCACAAAACCAGACACTGAAGACAGGGACTGAGTGTATTTTGTCTCAAAAATGGATGATTTTCATCTTCTAACACCCGTGTCTTAAAGAGAGTAATTTAATTAGGCAATCGTAGTTGATAAGTTTCTTCTTAAAGGTTTTTCTTCCTGGTAATGTCTGGGATTGGGCTGGAGTGTGCAGGTTGGAGTGGATCATTCAGGGCTCTCCATAATCCTTGCACTGCTGGATTTCTGGGGTTTCCTTTTGCCTGTCTCCCTGCCCTGTCTCAGCTGGTTGGATTGGAGGCTCCTTGGAGCAGAGCTTGTTCCTTGTCCCAGCTCCTCACCCACTGGAAGTTCCCTCCAGCCTGGTTATTTCTAAGGCACTGCTCTAAGACACAAACAATATTTCCTTCTGGGGTTCCTGTTCTTTGCCCATTGTTTTATTCACCTCAATCCTGCCCTAAGGACCAAGATTTCAAACAGCTCTGAGTGCTCTGCAGGGCCATGGAAACCTCATTCCCCACAGCCTGAACAAAGCTTTTGTGAGGCTTCCCATGAACCAACATAAAAACCTAATTCTCCCTCTCTCTCCCCTGCTGCCCTTGGGAAGAGACCTCCCCAAAACAAGGCAGAAATAGTGTGTTCTCTGCTTCCAGGCAGTAATCAATCTGGAAAAGGGAGGGGAAGTTCAACATCCAGCCAGGAGTCTCAAGGAAAGCCTTCCCTGTGTGCTGGCAGGCTCCCAGATTTGTCTCTGCCTGCTCCAAGACATGGACATGAGGGATCTCTAATAAGAATCTTGTTGCTGGCGCTGCTCCCTGTTTATTTTCTGCTCCAGGATTCACAAGGTGCTGGGCCCTGCACAACATGAAGAGCTTTAGAGATAAGGGTAAGAGTGAGAGGAGAGAGAAATTCTGCTGCAGCCTTGAAACCTCCCTCCGTGATGCTGAAATATCTCTGCGTTTCTCTTTGCCTTCATCCTTGTTTCTCAGAAGGATGTTTCCAACCTTGACTCCTGGGGAGGGAGATGCAGGCTCTGAGAAAATCCAATTTCATGTGAGACACAGAAATATTTGGTAGATAAAGTGCTGTGGCTTGTTGCTGGATTTCCTCTCTGTGCCTGGAATTGGAGCAGCTCCCTCTCTGCTCTGCTCTTTCACACCACTCCTGTGTGGATGGATCCTCTGTTCCTTCAGACAGAAGTTCATCTGAGGTATTGCCTTCCCAAATTCTCCTGGCCTGCAGGAGGTGGATCTAGGGAATGTATGCACTATAAATACAGGGCTGTGAGCACCAGCAGAGCTGTCAGGGATCCAGGAGCTTGGAACATCTGCTTGGATTTGTGGCATCCCCGATTCCCTGGATGGGTTTTCACAGTGTTGCAGTGTGCAGCTCGTCCTGTAGCAGATGATCACACACAGGAAATTCTGTTTAGTTTGACTAAACTTTAGTATTCTCCTAAATCTATCCCTCCTTGCTGCCCTGGCACTAAGCAGACTCTGCTCTTCCTACCTGGCTCCCAAACTCTCATCCAGTTTGGAGGCAGGTAAGAAGATAACTCTCTTCTCCACAACCTGTTGCTCTTCTTGTTATTCTGTGCCAGATTATGAATGAAAAAATCCTTCTGCATTTGAGGCTGTGCTTGTAGCTGGTAATTAACACCCAGCACACTCTGCCAATGCATCTCAGAGCTGCTTTAACAGAAACCTAGAGGTGGAACAGAAGCCACCCGGAAAAACAACGTCTGCCAATCGAGTTAAACCTTAAGTAAAATCCCCAGCCAAATGTCTGCAGGATAAATCTGGGAAGGATGCTGGCTCCTGCACTGAGCTGGGGAGGTGTTTTCCAGCTACGGGGCCCCAGAGATAAGAGCTAAGTGCTAATGGGACTTATGCAGATCCATCTCCCCCTCTTGTGTGCTGTGTTCCAGCTGGGAGCGGGTGCTTTATGGGGAGTTAACTCCTCCAGAGTGCAGTGGAAGTGCTGACAGAGCTGGGTTTGAAGCACTGCTAATGGAAATGTCTATTTGGAACCTGGGAGCTGGGGTTACACACGGCGTGCACAAAGGCAGAGTGAGCCCTGTACTAGCAAATTCACTTTGCAGAAGGGATGTGTACACGAAATACACCTGCCAGCCCCGTGGCCTGGCTCCAGCACTAAGGATTGTCCTCACCCACGTGCCTTTCCCTCCTCTTTGTAATCCTCTCTGAGTGAGGTTTGAACAGAAGGGCTGGCACTCCTGTCCAAGTGCCTGCCTAGCAGACAGAGCCCAGCCCGAGAAAGGGCCACACATGAGCCTGAGGTGAGTTTGCACTGCCCTGAGCCCCCCATGCCCCTGGCACGTCTGGAGCTGGGCAAGAGCTGTTGAATGGAATTGATATGATGGAGAGCAGCCTTGTCCCCAGCGGCCAGACTGCCCTGTGCTCCTCTGGTGTGACACCACTTCCACCAAGGATGTCATCTCCACATGTGTGGGATTTCCTGGCTGCTGTAAGCTCAGAGCCTGTCTGCAGGGGAAGCAAGGAGCTGCTGCATTAGCCCCCTCTGCCAGCCACAGTTCTTACAGTTTGTTGTTTCTCCAGGTTCATGGTAACCTCATGAACAGGTTACCAGTTTATTAGCCTCCCCTCGTGCTTGTGTGTGACTCTGAGGACCCCTGAGATGGATGGCCCAACAACCTCCAGGGCCATCCATCAGCTCTGCCCAGCTCCTGAGGCAGGAACAGGCACAGCCTCGCGTGGCCTGGCTGCAAAGTGGGAAGAGAATCAGGTCCACAGTTTTGTAGCTGAGCTGATAGTGCACCTGCAATAAGAACCTGCAAAGTGAGACCTCCTGGGGGACAGCTTTTACTTTTGGACCTCTGTAGCTCCTGGGTTCCTTGTGCCATAGCATAGACAGAGATGTGTGTACGTGCATCCACAGACACTCACAATTATACAGACACTCATAGCAAGAGACAATTTGCTGCTTCAAAGAGTCCAAAGGCCAGAATTGCAGAGGCATTTGGATGCCTGAGGCTGCACTGAAATGGGACAAGACCCAAGTGAGTTGGGCACATAATTGCTTAGAACAATTTTAAATACTTCTGGGCACACACATGCATCCTCAGGGGTGCAAATTGCCTTAGAAAACCTGGTCCTTGAGCAGTAACAGCAGGAGAGGCATTGGAGAGACCACAGTGCTCATTTGCCATGTGGGAGCTGTGGCAAACAGAGTACCTGTGACTTGCCTGAGGTTATGTGAGAAGGCAGGGGCAGAATATCCCCTTTCTTCCAGTTTGCTACTCTCCAGCACCAGCTGTCCCCTCTCCTGTTAGCTGAACAAGGAAACTCCCTCCTGCAGCTCCCAGCTCTCCCTTTCCTGTGCCTTTCATCTGGGCCTGCCTGTAGCCACCAAACACAAGCCTCAAACCAACCCAAAGAAATTTCTCAGGACCCCCCCCCAGCTCCCAGAAGGAGCAGCTACAATTGCAGGCTGCGAGTTTGCCCCCCTCCACCCCTCCTTCCATCTGCCCTCGGTGCTGCCTGCTATTTTCTTTTGATTTGGAGCTTTCCTGAGCACGGAGTCGGCAGCAGGCTGTGATTACCCTGTGTGGAGCCTTTCCCACTGACAGCATGATGAGCAGAGACAGAGCTCGGTGCATCCACAATTGAAGCCAAGCAGGAGGCCAGCCCAACACCTCACTTGCCAATTAAGTGAGTCGATATTGTGCACAGGATAATGTTTGTTGTTTGCCTGTGTTGCTAAAACACTTCCAGGCTGTTCAGAGCAATACAGCAACATCGTCACCTCCCTGCTGGAGGGATGAGCTCTCCAGCCAAACCCACTCTGAGAGGAACAGCCACAGAGGGAAAAGGGAACTGGGGACCTCCAGGGCTCTGTGTCCATCAGGGGTTTGTGTGAAGGCCTGTTCAGGGTGGGGGAGGCCAAGAGCCACTTCCAGTGATCGTGATGAGTATGTGGATGCAAAGGACTGAGAAGGAAATGGCATCTGTGGAGATAAAAAGGTGTTCAGGAACATGGGAGGCACTGGAAAGACACTGCAAAGGAGCCACGGGCAAACCTGGTCCCCAGCAATCCCCCTGGTTCTGTACACCCTGGGGAGCTGGGTTTCCTCTCTGAGGATGGTGTCTGCAGCCTCCACTGACAGCCCAAGCAGAGGGAATCCAGCAGAGGGAAACTCCAAGGGGTGCAGGTTTCTCCCATACAGCAGCACCTGCCCCGGGAGCAAACCTGGGCACTGCTGCTCACCTGGGAGCCACTCTGATTTCTGAGGGGCTGGGAGCAAACAGCAGCTCCTGCCAGAGGTGCTCAGTGATTTTACACTTCCTGAGGGTGAGCTCCCCTTCCTCTGGGGCCAGGTGGGATTTGGAGGCCCCATCCCAGCTCTCAGGTGGGATTTTCTCAGTGGGAACCCCTCCTGCTTGCAGGGGAAGCAGAGCTGTGTTCTTTGCTCTTGGCCAGGCTCGCCCTCCTGCTGCACAGCTCCGGGACTGCCCCAGGCAAACTTCTCCTGACAAGTTTCTGCCTCGGGTTTATTTCTTTTCCCAAAGCACACAGACAATGTTTTCCTGCCTCTCTGCAGTGACAGGAGGATGTAGATCCGTGGGGCACCTCCCTTCCCAAGCAAAGGCAGCTGCAGAACCATCTTGACACTCGGGGCCAGCAGCAGGGAGATTTTGGGATGCTCCAGCCCTCCCTCCCCGTGTGGGGACAGTGGGGTGATGGCAGCACAAGAGGAGAAAGGGCCACACACCATTTTGCTTCAGATTTTTACCCTTCATCCACTGTTATCAGCACTAGGAAACATCAGTGTCCACAGAGGCCCAGCCTGGCTCAGGAGGGGCCTCTTATGATGGTGATGGCATTTTGGGTTTTGTTTTTTTCTTTTCTATGTTCTCTGCATTCTTCACACATATATTTGTAACTCTGTAGGCTGTTGTGTAAGTGGCTAATTTTCCCAACAGTTTTTCATGGCCTTTCCCTAGGCAAAAAGACAATACAAGTTCCAGAGCTCGGGGGGTTCAAGGCCCCAGTGCAATCTTGGTTCTTCCAGGGAACCAAGGTTGACAAAAAACTCTTCCAGATAAATTTCATGGACAAAGTACAGCTAGTGCAGAGGGAGGAACTCCAGAAAAAAGGCTTGACCTGAAGAGAAATTGCATCACCACATATTGTCCTCCTAATTAGTGCTTTTTATCAATTATGCTAATTTCCTAAAACCAATAAAAATGTACTCACCCCTTGGGTGTGGGCTTTTGAAGACATCTTTCCATAACAGCCCCTGAAATCCTTCAAATAAAAATCCACTTTTCTATTACCTCCTTCCTAAAATTATCTCAAATTTCATTTCCAAGTTGACAAAACAGCAGCAATGGTTATGAACGAGAAAAATCCCTTTAAGCTGAATCCCCCAGCAACTCCCAGGCCTGTGTTTGCTGGTTGGTCTCTCACCATCCTTCCCTGTGTGCCATGTTCACTGAAAGCACCTGGTGACCATGGGTGTGGGCCCCCCCCCCCTTCTCTCCCTCTTCCCTGGGCTTCACCAGGAAGTATTTATAAAGTGTCAAAGTGATAAATGAAAAGTCATATTTTATTGTGAATTATTCCAGCCCTGCAGTGGAGCCCAGATCTATGGCCTCAGAGAGTTATTAACTGCTTACCACAGAGAGCTATAAAATCCTCATCATTTTCTCCAGTCTCTGCTCTGTCAGGGTGAGGGAAAGGGAGCCAGATTATCACACAAAATGCTTGGGAAGCTGCCTCCAAAATTCCCCTTTGATTGGAGGCCAGAATGGCTGGAATGACTCCATCAGAGCAGGACAGGTCTCTTGTGAAACCCCTTTGCTGGGTTTGGTTCTCCCCAGCGTGTTTTTCTCATTTTCAGGTTGCACCACTCAAGTGCCTTGTGAGAGAGCCCTTGGGAACCTCACTGTGGCAGTCGTGGCTCTATTTCTTCCCTTGGTGGCTTCTCAGAAGCACAAAAAGCAAAAGCAAGGTGCAGTTAGTGCTCTTTTGAATTTCTCTCATTGTGTTTCTCCAAAGACACCACGAAGATTTCCAAATAGGAAGTGGTATTCTCATCCCCTTGTTGCTGCACTCGAGATTGAATATGTCACCTTTATCAGCTCCTTGCCCAGGCTGCAGGGCCAATGTCTGGTGCAGTTTCACTGCTTTGAGTGCCTGAATAAGAGCTGAATTCTTGTTGACACCAATTGAATTTGGAATGTGCTCTTCACTTCTTTGCCTTGATGAGAAATGATCAAGTCTGACTCCTCGTGTCCTGCAGTCATCTCACAACAAAGATCCTGCTGGCTTTTTCCATAGGCTGCAGAAAGGCCAAGGATTCCCTGCACCCAAAGGCTGCCAAGGCCTGTCATTGCACCCTGGTGACACAGAGCTGGCCACTTGGACGGTGCAGAGCAGCAGGAACATCTCCTGGCTGGGTTTGTGCATTGTCTTCTTTCTCACAGGCGTTTTTGGGCTCCTCTTTTGGAGGAGCTTTGGATTTTAAGTTTTTGGGCTCCTGCTTTGGATTTTAATCCTGCTCCATGGCAACACCTTCTTCTCATAGTGCTGACAGTCCAGAAAAGGTTGGCTTTAGAATCTACCAGGACATTAAAGGTTAAGGATGATCAAGAGGTCCCCTGAATCTTCCCCAGAGCTGATTGCTGCTGGAGGATTGTTGAGAGGTAGGACAAACCTCTCTCGGGACAATAAATATAACAAAGACTGGATCATCTTCCATCCCTTCACATAGATGGGACTTTTCTCTGCAACATGTTCATTTCTGCTTGAATTTCTGATCTGGGAAGGGAATAAAAGTGCATGCACTAGGTGTTCGTTAGAGCTGGGCAGGTTTGCTAGGAAAAGGGAAGGATCCTCCTGTGGGAATTATTGACAGCCAGTGGATCCAATCCATCGTCCTGTAAGATCTGTTGTTGTCTTCCAAGATCTGGCAGGTGCAACGATGGGCTAAATCCATGTTTGGAGTTTGACTTCTAAGCTAGAGGTACAACATCTGAAGCAAGATCAGCCTCTAGGTCACCTTCCAGTTCAGCAGGCCCTTGATGTGCTCCAGACCAGCAGCAGCAGCAGCTGAGGGGAGTGAGGGGGAACCGTAGCTCACAGCTTGGTGGACTCTGGGGGCACCTGCCACATTGCTGCCTCCATTAAATGAAACTCCACTTCTAATTATAACCCGTAATTACAGCTTTCAACCAATGTGATTTGTGCAGAGAGGGGTCACAGGGCCGAGCTGGCTCTGGGGGATATCAGCAAACATCCCTGGCTGCCTCCCCTGGCCTGCCAGGGACACACGGGGCTAATGCAGCCCGGCAGGGCACGCAGCTGGATTGATGGGAGCTGTGCTGTGGCCTCTGCCCCCAGAGATATTCTGTGACAAGGCAGTGAAAGCTGCAAACACGAGGCCAAGCCATCTATTCAGCCTGACAGCTCTGGACAGGGGTTAAGGAGCTCGTGGACTCCCATCAGCATCGATGAATGGGCTCCAGAGGATCTGCATTAACACTTGGAGTGCCAGGCTGTTGGAATCCAAGACATTCCTCTCCATGCCCCAAACCCCAGACAGGGGTCTGGGCAGCCCTGGCAGGAAGCCAAAAACTCTTGGGGCATTGATTTCAGTCCATGGGACAAATTACCAACCTTATATGA
>VZRH01004422.1:263619-279304 GCA_013397555.1 Urocynchramus pylzowi
AGCTGGGCAGTGGCAGCTGTGCCTGGCCAAATGTCTCCTTGTCACAGGCAGAGCCATCACCATGGGGAATAAGGTTCTGTGTCCCTGGAAAGAGGGACAATGGCAGCTGTGCCTGGCCAAATGTCTCCTTGTCACAGGCAGAGCCATCACCCTGAGTCCACAGCCAGGACAGCAAGGTTCTGTGTCCCTGGAAAGGGGGACAATGGCATCTGTGTCCAGCCAGATGTCCCTGTGTCACAGGGAGGGCCCAACATCTGAGATCATGAAGGAACTAGGTTCTGCACCCCTGGAAAGCTGGGCAGTGGCAGCTGTGCCTGGCCAAATGTCCCCATGTCACAGGGACAAGCATCATCCTGAGATCATGGGGAACAAGGTTCTGTGTCCCTGGAAAGGGGGACAAGGGCAGCTGTGCCTGGCCAAATGTCCCCATGTCACAGGGACAGCCATCATCCTGAGATCATGGGGAACAAGGTTCTGTGTCCCTGGAAAGGGGGACAAGGGCAGCTGACCCAGCCAAACATCCCTGTGTCACAGGCAGAGCCATGACCCTGAGATCAGGGGGGACAAGGTTCTGTACCCCTGGAAAGCTGGGCAGCCAGGAGGGGTTCACTTCCAGGTGAATTTTTTCAGAGCATGGGATGATAAAGGCTTCTGCTTTGTTCTCTAGAAACCCTGTGGTCGATCTGGAGGTGTTGCTGTAAATGATAGAGGTTTGGCTTGAAATTCTAGTCTTGGCTCTCATGCTTTTCTAGTATGTATTTCTCAAATAACCCCCAGGAGTGGTGCAGGTTCCTCTCCAGGGCTGGTGCCAGGTACAGCAGAGACTTTGTGTGAGCCAGAGTCAGTCCTGGGTGTTCTCTGGTCAGACAGAACCTGTGGGATGCTCTGCTCTGGCCTCTTGCACTTCTCAAGCTCAGAAGAATGCAGTGACTGACCTCTGCACTGAGTCTAACAAGCTGTGGTTCCTCCCATGCTCTCCTGGTTTGGATCTAAGTGATGGAGAATTAGCCCTGCTCTTTGGTCAGCTCTTGCAGGGAATAGTTCCTCTCCCTGTTAATATTTGAGTTTCAGATGCCATTTAAATATTTCAGTCTCAGCTTGCAGCCACTGGGCCCTTGGGGTATTAAGACAGCAAAGGTGACAGAGACAGAATGAAAAATCAAAATCAGATTGTCTCTCATTTGATATAATTTCCCTTGGACTTAAAGTGTGAGGGAAAGGAGACAGGACTGCTCAGACATAAACTGATCTGCTGATTGAGATGACACAGTTGGTTTGGCTTTGCTTCAGCCAGCTTGATTTTGGGCTTGTTTTCCCTGGAAATTGGTCGTGCAGCTGCAGGTGCTTTGACACCCCAACTTCTGCACATCTCAGCCAATTCCAGCCCTGTTTGGTGGATGAGTAATGGCCATAAACAGGATGATGTCCAGACAAATTTCACAGAAGTAGCAGCAAGGTAGAGGAAAGGGACCTTCTAAGGCTCAAAGGCCCCAGTTCCAGCTTCTTCAGCTGGAGGAAAAGGTCCAGAACCTTGCCAGAGTTGAAAAAGCTTCAGCAAGAACTCCCAGGCAGCGAAGAGCGAAATACAAAACAGTTTAGAAATTTGATTTAACCGTGACTGTGTTCAAGAATTTAATCTTTAGTTACCTTCACAGCAATACAGGATCCAGCTGGCTGGAAAGAGTGCAGACATCTCACGAGAGGCTGTCTGACCCCAGCCCCCCTTGGACTTGGGCAAAGTGGCCAACAACCATTTTATGGCTGGACAGCTGAAGCAAAGACAGATTAAATTGTGTTCTGCGAGTCCCACAGGGTGGCTGCTTGATTGTCAGCCAGCTCTCTCTTGCTTTCTTGTCTCTAATTCGATTCTTTGATCAGAGGCTCTGGCTTTTGTTTCTATAGCTTGTCCAACCTCCTTGTTGTTGTTTCCAGCAGCCTGGTTACAGCTTTTCGCAGGCTCTGCTGCGCTGGCACCATCATTGTTCCTCTCTGCAGGATGGGATGTACGTCTGAGTAATTCTGTGCATGAGTTGTCTTTCTCTCAGAGATGTTTCTGTGATACTGAATAAATTGCAGCACACAGCTTATTAGAGAAACAACAGAAAAAAAAAAAACCCATCAAAAACCTTCACAACCGAGGCAGTTCAAAGAAGCAAGCAGCGGAGTCTGACATAAACAAGCTGTAGGAACACAGTCAGGAACTTTCCTGCTACTTTCTGGGATAGATTTGCCAAAGCTTCTGCTCCCTGGGTTATCACATGTTCAGCTGTGGGTCAATCACATTTACAATCTTGTTTTCACCCTCTGAACTGCACAGCCAAGGCCATCCTGCCCTGCGAGGTGGGATAATCCCAGAGCTGCCTGCACAGGAATTCAGGCCAGCTCAGAGCTGTGTTCTGGAAGGATTCTCCTGCTTCAGGTGCTTTTCCCTGCTGCCTCTGAACACCAGGGGGGTTTCACAACCTGTGGGAGATATTCCAGGCCAGGAGCCTTCCCACCTCTGGGTACCTGGAGCAGGAAGCACTTCATGCCCTGCTTTTCTCTTTTTCGGATAAAACAGTTTCCACTCCCCTGCACCTCTTAGCAATGCAGCTAAAATCTTTCCCAGCTAAAAATCAGATTCACCAAGAATGTCTTTATTGATTTACAGGGTTCAGCTTTATGAACATCTCCAGTATTTCTTTTTGGTCAAAATAAAGCAATATTAAACACCGTAGCAATAAATCCAGGGCACCCTCTTCTCTCCAGGGTGCAAGGTTATCCAAATGTATTTATCATTTACCAACAGCACTATTTAAACTACAATATTTGACAGGAGTGATTGTGTCAGGTATGATGGAGTGTGGGTTATAAAAGGACATTAAGAGAGACTTTGCATTTGTCCTTCAAACATAAAGTCGATTTTTGCATGATTGGTACTTCAGAGCTCATCTCCAGCACAAGATGAACTGGGAGCAGCACTCAGAGAAGGCAAATGACTGGGACCTGGTGGCTCCCTGTGCTGAGGTCTCCAGGAGGGCTCTGCCCCTCTGCATCAAAGGTGCTTCAGAACAGGAGTTCACCCGTGCTGCCCTGCAACCTCCAGGTGGGATTTTCCAGAGGAGGTCACGCCCCTCCTGGAGGATTTGGAGTTGAAGGTAAAAGGTTTTAACTTCACCAGGCAGTCATGCCTTCATTACACTCTGCAGGAGCCAGCAGTTTCTGTAAACAAGCCCAAATCTGGTTATTTTGCTTTCTCCTTTTAATCCAAGAGTTACCCTGGTGTGCACAGGAGTTCTCTTTCATCTCAGGAGCCCTTCAGGGCACCAGCCCTGAACAGAAGCTTTAATGCCTCATCACACAGTGAGTGGCTGTGGGCAGCTGGGTCAGGAAATGACCCTTGCACCAAATATGATTGATAGGAATTCCCTGTGGAGCTGGGGAAAAGATGGAGAGAGCTGTAGGGAAAGCACGAGCTCGGTCCAAGGCAGCAGCCATGCAGAGCCTGTGGGGTGTGGAGTGAAGGACAACTGGAAAATATCCCCTGGCCACAGCACAGGGAATCAGGAAAATAAAGCCTGGTGCTGGAAGGGCAATGAGAAATGTGTCTGCAGAAAGGCTTCTGCTAAAAATGGACTGTTCCATTTGAGGGAATGAGGAAAAGTGTAGCCCCTGGATAAAGTGGTGTTTCTGTGTTTACACATCTCCATCTGGTTGTCACAACTCACCCCCTGTTTTGCAGCCCTGGTTCTTCTCCTGGGAGGGGCTGTCTGGCCAGGGCAGCGGATCCTGGCCGTGGAGCTGACAGCTGATGTCAGGATCCTGGAGCTGGTGCTAATTAGTGCCAGCTTTGGGCTGCAGGCACCTCCTGCCAGGGCTGCAGCCTGCTCTGGGGGCTGCACAGCCAGGCAGGGACAGCAAAGTGTTTTTCTCAAAGGCAACTGGTGGCAGAGGCAGAGCAGGCAAAGTCTTCTCTGTTCCCTCCTGCAGTTCTGCTGCTGAATTGAAGAAGCAGTTCCAGAGACAGAAAAATTTAAAAAATAGAAATGGGACTTAAAAACCAGAGCACTCAGGTGTTTCATTACTCCTCAGGTGACTCTGAGCTGGAGTGGCTGGGTTTAACAGGTAGGAGGCATTAGTTTTGTAATCCCTTGTTTGCAAATTGTGAGGCTCTGGGCATGTTCTGGGATCTTAAATGACTCTCATAATCTATTTACCAGTGCTGTGAAGTTCCCCCTTTTATACCAGATTATGGTAATAATGGTATTGTGCAGCAGATGAAATTAGTTTTTCTACACAGTTTTGTTTCATCTCAGTGGCTAAATGTGTGAAATAAAAGGTGAAATGGGCAATATTTTCATGGGTAAGCCAGTTCCCTCCCACATCCACCCTACAAACACAGATGCTTCCTCATATCCTGGGGACAAGCTGACTGCCAAGCAATGCATGACAGGACTGTGAGAAGCAAGAGATTTTTAAAATTTAGATTTGCCATTAGGGTAATTTTTGAGATTTATGAAGTTTCAGACAATTGGGGACTGTTAGGAGCATCTCCTGTGGGCTGGCACCTACCATGGGCTGTGGCAGCCCTGAGGGATGCTGGGGTCATGCCCATTTTCTTTTCCCACTGGCACACTGCAGCACAAGGCTCTCCACAGAGATGTGAGGGCTTGGATGTGGCTCAGGATCCTCTTTAACCCAACTCTCTTTGGGAAGTGTTTTCAGGGATAAACTGACCTCTTCTCTCATCCCTTTATGAGCCTGGCCTTTGCTGTGAGAAAGTACCAAAACACAACAGTGAGGATATCCCTCAGCAAAAACTTTTTTTTCCCCAAAAATTAACTTAAAACCCCCCTAAGTTTCCATAATATTATTTGGGATCATCACTGGTTGGTCAAATTGAATTAAGTCCCTGCCATGCAAACTTTACCTCCTGTGATGCATTTTGGTAACTCCTCTTCATGCAGGCAAAACTCAGACTATGGATCCTTATCACACACCCCAGATTTGCCTGGACAAACATCCAGACTAAGAGTCAGCTCAGAAATTTCCTGAGAAGATTTTGTTGTTTTCGTGTTCTGAACAGATATCAAACTTTATCTCACATTTTACGTGGAGGGGGCCAATCCCAATTTCCCACCCTAATCGGGGATTTCTGCAGTCATCAGCATCCTAAAAATGAGGCCAGGGTAGAGCAAAGTCTTTTCTTAGCCTCACCAGCACTTTCTTTAAGTTAAATCTGAATGATTTCTATCAGGGAATGGAGAGAGATGGGGAAGAAAGTTGTTTGGGAGGGGGGGGAGAAAGTAGGTCAGACAGAAAAGTGTTTTATTGTTCCCAACTCCTGGCGTGCGCTCCAGGAAAGAAACGAAGCTTTGTTGAAGCACTTTGCTCAGCTCTCCTTGCACTTGTGAACGTGTCATGGCAAAAAAGCCTTCAGAGCTGCCCAGGAGGGAGCTCAGCCCGAGCCACCTCGAGGGCTGAGCACAAAAGGGCTTTGTGGACTGAGCCCTGACCCTCAGAAGCAGCAGGAATGACTGAGGGGAAGGATCCTCTACACAAAACCACCTCAGAAGCCCCTCCAGCACCCTGGATTCCCCCAGAGGAGATTCCCACAGCTGTGAGGAGCAGCAGGCTGGTTTTTCCCAGCCTGTTATCCCATGAACTTCCTCACTGGGTTAAGGAAGAGACTCCTCTCATCAGTCCCTGCCTCACTGGTACCATCAGAGTGCTGTTGGGGTTTAAGCCCAGGAGAAATTAAGCATCACTCCCTCTCTCCCTCTGCAACCCAGTGGGATGGGGTGGAGAATCAAAGTGAAATGTGTAGGTTGAGGTAAAAACAGTTTAATAATCAAAAATAAAGCAAAAATGCAATAATAATAGTAAATTATAATAATAATGATGATAATAAGGCAAAAATCCATGCAACTTCTCACCACCCACAGACCAAAGCCCAACTGGCCCTTCTGAACCCAGAATGGCCCTTCTGGGTAACTTTCCCCAGCTTTTACACTGGGCAGGACATTCTGTGGTGTGGAATATCCCTTTGGCCACTTTGGGTCACCTGTCCCACCTGTGTTTCCTCCAGGTTTCTTCCTCCAAACCTGAAAAAAGTCCTTGATTTAGGATAAGCACAACTTAGGAGAAGCCCAAACCCTCAGTGTGTTATCATCACCACCATTCTTATCCTCAATCCAAAGCAACAGCTGCTGGGAAAAATTTAACTCTGCCCTGGGTGACACCAGGACACCCCCAGCACTGAGCTGATGCAGCCAGAGCCTTGTTTTTCTTGTTTTTACAGAAAAGCAGCACCTGGAAGCACCTGGAAGCACACACAGCTGCTTCCTCAGGGCCTGGAAGGGGGGAGGAACAGACCCCACATGGAGTTGGATAAACCACGTTTAACTTGAGACGTGTGACAAAATTGTCCCCGAGTGCTGCTGGTGAGGAGGGGACCAGCTGCAGAGTGTCCTGTCACACCTGCAGTGACCCCCCAGCAGGTGGGAACAGGGGGGAGGAGCACAAATGCAAGCCTTGGCTGCAGAATGGACCCATCTCCACTGGTTTCCATTGCTGGGGGGGTTACTCAGCTCAGCCTTACACAGAACAGGGCAGGTGTGCTCATGGGGTTTTATCCCTCAGTGTGATTTTTGGCAATAGTCATGGGTCATTTTCATGCTCTGCCTCGTGTCTCAGCTTCATTCATCACCAGTGTGATGGCCAATTAGTCATCTCTAACTATTAAGCAATGCTAACAGCTACTTTAAATGCAAGCAGAGCCTTAATCTAGTTCTAACTCAGATGGACGGTGATACTTGTAATTAGGCCATCAAACAGAGGAGAAATGTGATATGTTTATAGCTGAGGGAACCTCTGCATTGAACTAGTTCAGGGATAATTATGTATTATCTTTATTAACACGGCCCAAGTTAGTAAATAATGGGTCATGCTTTTGCATTTGGGGTGTTAAGCATCGTGGATTCGGGCTAAACTGCAGATTTTGTGAGGCTGGGAGATGCTGCCTTGCCAGAGCATCCACCACGAGCCAGGTTTCTTGGGAAAGGGGTGTCAGGGCTTCCCTACACCCCACCCAGTTGTAGCCAATTCCTTTTACAAATCCATTCTGCTCTGATGGAATTTAGGGCTGATCCAGGGCTTGTTCCATGGGTAAAACTGAAGAAAATTCTTCCATTTAAAAAAAATCAAAATTAAAAAAAGGTTGAAGAAGCCATTGCAATAAACACACATAGATACACATCACGAATACACCTCCCCAGATATGCCTTGGCCTGGGTAGTGTGTGTGACAGGAATCAGATAAACACCTCCCAGCTTTTGATCAGCAAATGTGAACTGAACCTGTCCCTCACTGGAGGAGCTGAGAACCTGGCTGGCTCCCTTGTTTGGAGATTAATAAGAAGGAAAGGGGGGAATTGGAGAGAAGTTGTTTTGAAAGCAGAAGATTTCTATTCCAAAATGATAAATAGAAAAAGAGGAAAAAGATCAGTGTCAAAATTCATTGGGGGGAAAAAAGAAAAATATGGAAATGAGTTAAAAGTGAATGTGTGTGTTTCTCTGGAGATGCTTCTCTGTTTTCCTGCAGCCTTATTAATCAGCCTGTTCCTGTCTCTGCTGTTACAAGAGGCAAGGGAGAGCAGGAACCCGGGGCACCAGCCTGTGAGAGCGAGGCCACAGGACACCCTGCACATGTATTTACAGCATTAATATTGCTGTTCTTTGATTCCAGCTTTAATCAGCCTCCTTTTCTCCTAACGAGCTGCTCAGCGAGGTGTTTGCCTCTTGCAGGGAAGTGCTGTGTTCTCTCTGCCTCTCTTGGTGGAACCCCACATTTAGGACCTCCCTGGGAGAATCCCTCCATCCCAGATGCACCCAGGAAGGATTTTGCTGAGCACAGAGGATGTGCCAGGAGTAGGAACTCTTTGAGAAACACAATGGATTCATGCAACAGCCTCAGTGAAGGATGTGAAATCTCAGGGCAGGCAGGATTTTGCTGAGCAGATCACTGAGGCCAGGAGTAGGAACTCTGTGAGAAACACAATGGATTCATGCAACAGCCTCAGTGAGGGATCTGAAATCTCAGGGCAGGCAGGATTCTGCTGAGCACAGAGGATGTGCCAGGGGTAGGAATTCTGGGAGAAACATTCAACAGCCTCAGTGAGGGATCTGAAATCTTGGTGCAGGCAGGATTTTACTGACCACAGAGGATGTGCCAGGGGTAGGAACTCTTTGAGAAACATGCAACAGCCTCAGTGAAGGATGTGAAATCTCAGGGCAGGCAGGATTTTGCTGAGCACAAAGGATCTGCCAGGGGTAGGAACTCTTTGAGAAACATGCAACAGCCTCAGTGAGGGATGTGAAATCTTGGGGCAGCATGGGCCACGTGGCATCCTCTCCATCCCTGCAGCCCCAGCAGAGCCACCAGGCTCTGATGGCACTGAATTCCCTGCTGCTCTCTCATCCATCTTCTGTTCTGCTTTTGATGTCAGGCTCCAGGTTTTCAGGGTCAGCTCCTCTGCCTGCCTCTCCATATGGAAATGCTTCAGCGAGGCGTGGAACAAATCCATAATGACTCGGGTGTGGGGCTGGCTCTGTGGGAAGCACTAATGAAGCGTCAGGCAGAAGGCCCCTGATGTTCATTAAACCCAGGGAATGCCCTGCAGCTCAGCAGCAATTCCAGCTCTAAAATTAAAGTGGAAACACAAGGAGGGGTCTCCAAGCATTGGCAAAGGTGCCTCCAGACAGCCTGGCCCGTGTCCAGAAGTGCTGCCAAAACAAAGGAGGATCTGGGATGAAGGAAGATTTAAATGGTGGAAAATCCATAGGTGAAATGTTTGCCTCTTCAAATCCTGCTCCACGCTCCTCCAAAGGAAATGATGGAGAGCTTTTCAGGGCCAGACAGCTTTTTTTGAAAGATAAAACAGGCAGAATAAATTAAAGTTGAGCCAAGGATTTACTTAGGCTGCTGTCTTTGGTCCACATCGGGTCGACTCCAGGTTGGAGCCAGTTCCATGGTTCCACTCTGGGATGACTCAGACTGAGGGCTGTGCAGGGCTGTGTCACCCAACAGCTTTTCTGTGGCATCTGACACCTTGTCCTACACTGTTCAGTCATTCCCTCAAGTTCTGGAGTCAGATCCATGCTGGATCCATGCTCGTCTGGGCTGAGATCCATCTGAGCTGCCCTCAGGTGTGACTCAGAGCTCCAGCAGAGCAAACCACTGTCCCCACACAGGTGTCCCCTCCTCCTGCTGCTGCTGCCCCTCCTCTGTGCTCTGCTACACACTCAGATCTGCTCTCCTGGGCTCTTAACACAATTATCTTGTCTAGGAAGAAGAAACCTTCCCCCTTCTTATGTCTGACACAGCAGAGCTGTGTATTTTGGACTATTTGGGTTCTGCCTTTCATCCCAATCTCATCTCATTCGCTTTTACCTTTTCAGGAATGAATATCCCATTTATCTCCATCTCCTCTCTTACTCATTATTTCTTTTTCTGTACTTTCTTTTATCCCCTTCCTCACTTCTCTTGCTGTTTACCAGCCCCTACCCACCTCCTCCTCTATATATCTTACAGGGTTGCTTTACTTCAGCTTTGCAGTTTAGTGGATTAATTTTATTAGTTTCTTTTGTGTGTGTCTAATTGACATGCAGTTTCAAACTCTATTTCATTTCAGCAGCGCTGACCTTTATCCCCTTGCAGGCAGAGGGTTTTTTTCTACAGCTAATACCTTCACAACCTTGCTGAAAACAAAAATGCAGCACAATTTTGCTCAAGGGTGAGGGGTGCTTAGGACAGCAGCAGGAATCACCCAGCAATGGAGAACAGAGCTGGCTTTTCTTTTGCTACCCCCATCTAATCATCAATGAGGCAGCTTAAGGGAGTTCATTTTTCTTCCCATTTTATTTCTGACAAAATCTCTTTCCTCTTCTGGGAATGTCATGGCCAGAGAAGGAACAAAGCCCTGTATGGGAACACCTGAGCCTGGTCCTGGTGGTGTGAGCTGTCTCTGAAAATAGGAAGAGAAATCTGTTTCCAAGGAAAGTGCAAAACCTTCCTAAATGAGGCTTTGGGGAGATTTCTTCTTCCCTTGCCTGGAAGGCCTGGGTTTGTTCTCCAGCACAAATCTTTCTCCATTCCAGAAAACCCCAGGAAGCTGCAGCTCCTGAGCCCATCATCATCACTTCAAACCTCTCTGGGGCTTCACAGGACTGAAATCCAAGTGGAAATTCCCTGTTTGGCTTTGCTGTCCATCTGGTCAGAAGGAAGTGGGACCAACCAAGAACGTGGGACAATGCTCCTCTTTCCTCATAGCCCTTCTGAAAGACCTGAAATGGACCTTTGGATGAAAAAACCTCTTGGAGCCCTTTGGCTCTCCCTGACACTGACTCTGCTCCAGAGCAGGTCCCACTTTCCCAGGTGCTGTCCCTGCTCAGAGACAACATATTTCTCTTTCCTCCTTATTTCCTCACCCAGCAGAGCAGAAATGGCAGTTGACAGCCTTTTTATATAAGATGTTTTCATTATAATTTTAATGGGCTAATTTCTTTCCCTGAATTGCCATAATTCAGATTTAATGAAACATGTCTTATAAAATTAAAAAAAAAATACAATAATAAAGTGGAACGCCCCATTAAGCTGAAGAACAAGGAAATAACATATGTAGAGATCTGATCACTCTGACCCTGCCATCCCAGCAATGCCAGCAGCAGGCAGGCACGTGCTCTACATCCCCAAGGGTGGCTGTACTTCCCACTAGGAGACAATAGATAACAAAATAATAATAAATAAATGGATTTGTGAGGGGAGATGGTGGCTCCTCCCATCATGCCTCTGCCTGAGTTCACACCCAGTGCTTTTGGTCATCAGCCATTGCTAGGTAAGGGCATCATCTAGATGGCCTTTTCTTTCTGTCTTCCATGGATCCTGCTCTGAGATCACATTCCTGTGCTCCAGGAAAACAGGGATCTCTACCTCCAGCTGTGCCAAGAGGGGCTGGTCCTGCTGCCTGCAGTGCTGGATCCTGGGGGCTGCTCAGTGGAGCTACACATCAGCAGCACACCCCTGAGGAGTGAGATGACCCCAAAAGGGGTTTTAGACAGATCTTCCTCTGGTTTCTTCTTGACATCCACTAAGAATCATAAAATCATGGGATTCTTAAGTTTGGAAAAGCCCTCCAAGATCACTGAGTCTACCCTTTGACCAAGCACCACCACATGGATTAAACCACAGCATTGAGGGCACATCCAGTCATCTCCTGAGCACTTAGAGAATCATAGATCTTGTGGTTTTGGCCTCCTGAAGACCTATGTACACAGAGAGAGGTGATCATTAAGGCTTTTGATGATCTCTTCTCAGTCCCATTATCCAGGAGCTCAGAGTGACACGGGTGAGGAATATTTATGGAATGTTCTCCCAGGTGTCTCTGAAAAATCCTGGCACTCCCAGCTGCTCTCTCCCTCCTCATACAATGTCTTCTTTTGGAGAATTCCTCCCTGAAAATGCTGACCTCCAGCCACGAGCAAAAGCAATCAAGGGATGGAGTTTATTGTGCTGCTGAGTCAACAGGCGAGATTAATGCTCCCGTTTCATCTCATGGCCCTTCATCTCTGTGTTTCACCGTAAAATATCGCTCCCAGCACTCCACCTGTGGAAAAACTGTCAAAGAAAAGAAGCTTTGCAAGCATCAGCCCAGGGAGAGTCACTCAGTGCCCCCTATGCTCTGCAGACCACCCACTCTGTCTGGGTGGTCTGGAGTGGTCTGGAGTTCCACCCCAGAGCAGGGATGGCCCAGCTGACAGAGATCCAGCTCTGCTCATCTCCTCCTCTGCTTCAAAGGGGATCCCTTTGCTGCTGACAAAACTAAAGCATGCAGTTGGGGAAATCATAAGGAAAGGAAGTAGGGATGTTTTCAAATTTTAACCAAATCAGGCCCTCAGGGGGTAGGAATTGAATGGAAGGAAACCTCCTGCTTTCTGTGCAGTTCCTGCCTCTGGAAGTTGAGTTCATCTGCTTGGGGAAGGGAGGCAGTGGTGACACTCTGCAGAGGGTGTCACAGGCACAGATGTGGGCTGGAAATCCTTTTCTTCACCCACTGGAAAGCTTCCATCACCCCATGAGTGCCTGTTAGCCATGGAGAGAAAGCTGCTGTTATGTACAACCACTTCCAACCTGTGGATGCTGGAAAACAACATGGCTTGACCCCACATATTTCTGAGACATTGGAACAAGCAAAATCCCAAGAGATTAATTGGAAATTTCTTTAAAAATAAATCCAAGGAAGAGAGAAGGAATCTTTGTCCAAGATTTAACGAGGTAGTTATTGCTGAGTAATTACATATTAGCAACTTATTTACAGGAGAAGGAGGTTGTGGAAGTTCACTTTACTTGTCTTGGTTAATTAGGTCCTGTTCCTTGGGATGAACTAATTGGACATTCAGTGAGATAATGAAATAAATGCCATGTCATATAAAGAGTTAATTAAAAATAAAGAAACGTTCACCCTTCTGGAGGCCCAGAGCTGGAGTTGATGCAATATTTGGGATGCAGTTCTTTTCTGTGGAGAAACACGGCTTGGCACAAGTGTGACTTGGCATAAATGTTTGTGGGAGCACAGCTATTTGGATGGAAATTTTGCCTGGAAGATTTATGAGGTCAGGGAAAGGGAAAGAAGAACGCAAGGCTGTTACCTGGGCTGCAGGATGCAGCTTTTCAAACACTGCTTTAGGAGATGGCAGCACTCCCACTGTAAATTAAGATCTTGAATAGCAAAAATGTTTTCACCCCAGGAGCTGCTGGTTCCTCTGTCCTTCGCAGCCAGGAGCAGGGTGTGATTTAAACATCATTGTTTTGTGTCCAGAACAGATGGGTTGGCCATGCAAGGTTGCAAGGTCGGCAATATGGTGACTGCTGACTCTCCTGTTTTGCATTATGAATGCCATGGAAAACCTGCAGGAAGCTGCTCAGCCAGCCTGTGCAGAAGAATGTTATTCCTGGACAAATGAAGTAGGACAAAAACTTGTAAATCCACTGAGAAATGAGTGTATGACTTGTGTCTGATTGGAAGAGAGAGAAATTGCTGATGTACAGACTTCACCATGGGAATTGTGGGAGAGAAATCCATCATTGGAATGGCTTTTGTCCTTCTGCTTATTCCTTTTGAGGGCTGCATGGACTCTGGGAGGGGTGGCAGCAGTGCTGGAGCTGGGCACTGCTCCCCTGGGAGATACCCAGAGCTTCTGGTGACAGTGAGGGGCAGAACAGGACTTGCACCTTGTGTAGAGGAGGGCAAATCTCGCTGGGCACATCTGCTGGCCAAGGAGTTTCTTGGTGACAGCTTTGGCCTCACTGTGGAGATGGAGCTGGGTCATTCTTGGGGCTGGGTCATTCCTTGGAGCTGGGTCATTCCCTGGAGCTGGGTCTTCCTTGGTGCTTGGTCATTCCTTGGGGCTTGGTCATTCCTTAGAGCTGGGTCATTCCTTGGGGTTTGGTCATTCCTTGGGGTTTGGTCATTCCTTGGGGCTTGGTCATTCCTTGGAGCTGGGTCATTCCTTAGAGCTGGGTCATTCCTTGGGGTTTGGTCATTCCTTGGGGCTTGGTCATTCCTTGGAGCTGGGTCATTCCTTGGAACTGGGTCTTCCTTGGTGCTTGGTCATTCCTTGGTGCTTGGTCATTCCCTGGAGCTGGGTCATTCCTTGGAGTTAGGTCATTCCCTGGAGTTGGGTCATTCCCTGGAGCTGGGTCATTCCAAGGCAGTTCTCATTTCTTCAGAGGAGCCCC
Organism: Urocynchramus pylzowi; assembly: GCA_013397555.1. NCBI lineage: Eukaryota > Metazoa > Chordata > Aves > Passeriformes > Fringillidae > Urocynchramus > Urocynchramus pylzowi. Next base: position 277,393 of record VZRH01004422.1, read on the forward strand.
AGTTCCCTGCTGGAGCAGGGCTCTCCTGAAGGTGTTTGTTTTTCCTGGTGCTAAGTCCTCGGCTCTGAAGTTATTTTAATGGGCATATTTCTGCATTTCTGGCACCATCTGCTCCTCTCTCTGATTATTGATGCAAGGAGGGATTAAGAGAAAGTCTTTTCCCTCCTTCAGCAGGAAGGGAGTTATTAGTGCTTCAAAAACACACGCACCGAGTCTGTTCTGCGTGCCCAGCAGCAGCTGGCATTTCCTCTCTGCCTTTCTCTCTGCAAATTGGGGAGGAAATCTCCCAGTTGGTGAGTGGAGATCCAGGGCTGGGAGCTGTGCTGGGAGTTGCTGTTTGCTTCTGTTTTCCCAGAAAGTTGTTGGGTGTCCCAGACCTGAGGCTTTCTGCAGGTTCTGTGGTCAGCAGAGCTGGGTCTGGCTCTGCAGTCCTTGCTGGGAATGTCCTGGGAGCCACACATGGAAGGATAGAGCAGAGAGAAGAGGCAGGGAACTCCCCAAGTTCACATCCACTCTTTGTGGAAAGCAGCTCCTGTCCCCTGTGGGATTGTTATTCCATCCCACATGGAGAAGGTCAGGCCCAGCCATGAGAGGGAGGCTGGGACTGAGATTTCAGCTGGCCCAAGAGTGCCTGGAATCCCAACGAGTGCCAGCAAGGGGGAGATGGCATCAATAAAACATCCTCTGTGACAAATTAAAGGGACCAACAACAGGTGCCACAAAGAGGTCGAATGAGGGAGCCATCTCCAAAATCTCACCCTCAGCTTTGGTCCTGATTTTTTTTTTCCAGCCAATCTGATCAACCAAAGTGTAGAAAGGTGGGAAACAAGACTGACTAGAGGTTTAAAAAGCTGCATCAAAATTCACTGCCAGCTGTACTCTGAGTGGGTTTGTTTCTTTTTTGCATGTCAAGCCATTCCTTGGCTACATTAAGTCCATATGGATAGAACTCCTGACACTGGAATATAGCATGGAATGGGTTTGATGTGACACCAGGCATAACAGGCAGGTCTGGGAGAGACCTGCACACGTCCTGGGATGGACTGGGACTCTGCAGTGAGGTACATCCCATAATGACTCACATCTGGGGGGAATGTCTCCAGCTTTCCAAGTGTTGGGAAAACATCTCATGGGCAGTTCCCCTCTGGGGGATGCTCTGAACTCCACGTGGGTCCAATCAACCTAATTCTCTGAGGCAGTGATGGGAAAATCCAGGGAAGATTTTGGGCAAGTTGTCCAGGAAAGAGAGCAGAGTCCTTGGCTGTTGCAGGTCATGGACAGCTACACTTGGGTGTTGAGTGACCCTGGACAATGTGGATGGGCTTTCCTGGGGGTTTGTGCTGTTCTGCACTGGTCACCTCTGTGGTGGAGCTGGAGGCAGCTGTGACAGCAGTCAGCTCAGAAAGTCACTGTGACCAGGCTGGACAAGCCCCCGAAGCCCAGCATGGAAGGGAAGTACCAGGAATGATTGCAGATGCAGGGCTGGACTCGGGATTCAGTCTGAAGGACTTTGGGGTAATAGGAAATGCAGGGCTGGCTGTGGCTTGTTTAACATTCGCAGCCTGACTGGTATTTCCTGGCACACGTGTTTGCTGAAAGGTCAGTACACAATCTCACAGCTTCTCCACACGTTTTCCGTGGGCCTGGAGTGAGCAGTGGTGCTCACTCACCCGTGGCAAGCAGAGATACCATTCATCAGCAGAAGCAGTTAAAACAAATACTCTGAGCTGCTTGGACTAAACACAGACAGCAGAGGTGGCTTCAAAGCTGCTGCTTCAGGTTTGAAGCTGGCTTTTCCTCGAGGGGTCAGCAGGGGATAGAATAAAGATAATAACATCTGAGTGCTGGGAGTGTGTGTCCAGTGGGGCTCAGCCAGGGGAAGAGAGGAGAGGAGAGGAGAGGAGAGGAGAGG
>VZRH01004423.1:9636-47606 GCA_013397555.1 Urocynchramus pylzowi
TGGGATCTCTGAGGGAAGGATGTCCTCCCAGCCCTGCTCAGCCATGTGGGATCTCTGAGGGAAGGATTCCTCCCAGCCAGCCCTGACTGGCTGTGTGGGATCTCTGAGGGAAGGATGTCCTCCCAGCCCTGCTGTTGGTGAGGGGCAGGTTCTGCTAAGCCAGCTCCTGCCATCTGAGGGGGATTTGTCCTGCCATGCCCTGTTCTGCAGGAAGGGCTTGAACCCAGAGGTTTATAACCCATAGGAGAAGCTCAGCCTCTGGATTATGGCTGCTCCCTCACCTCTCAGCATCTTTTGTTTCTGACATACTCTTACACTTCTTTTCTTCCTTGATTTTGGGAAAATACTCAGAAATAGGTTTCCTTTCCCTTTCCAAATCACTGAAACTTGTTAAGTAGTCTGTGGGTCAGGGTTTTTTTAGGTTTTAAGCTTTATTTCAGTCTGTCACTTCTCAGGCCCTGCCATCCTATGGAAAAGCAGCACGAACGCAATTAGCAGCCACATCTCAGCCTTTGTCACCTGTGCCAAGTCCCCGTGCTTGGCTGAGCTGCTGAGATAAGGTGTTGGCAGCTCAGGTGGTGAGATTCAGCCTCTAAGAAATCTCAGCACAGAGCATCCACAGCAGGATGAGAGACAGCAGCATGAGGAGGATGGAAATGACAGGGAAACCCGAGCTGCAGTGCTTTTTATCCAATTCCAGGTTCCAAAACTAGCTATTCTAACAGAAGAATTTCCAGACCACTCCTGATCCTTTTACAGCCCCTGTAAAAGACAGAGTTCCAGTCCTGCTGGATTTTATCAGACCAGTTTGTGGAGAGGGTAACAAAATTTTATCAGCAGATGCCAAGAGCTTCCTAATAAAAATTCACATCCAGATCTTATCCAACTGAAATCCCACTAATCCAAACAGAGGTTTCACATCAGGTGTGATGGGTCCTGGCCCAAGTCTTCTCCCATGTAGAGCAGAGGGTAGATTTTGCCTCTGCCAGCAAGAAAGAGGTTAACCCAGGCAGCAGATTTTGAGCAGCTGGGAAGGATCAAGGAAAAGCTCTTTAGTAGAGGGCAGTTAGAGAAGAAAGCTGAGGAGCCTTTTTTTTCCAAAGGATATAGCTTTGGGAAGTCTAGGAAATTAGGCAGGACAGGTTTCCAGAAACAAATCCTCAGCAGGGAGCAAACTGAACTAGTTTCTGAGGCAATGCCAATGCCAGAGTGAACAGAGGAGCTAAACTTGCATACAAATTCTGTGCGTGCCTTTCATTCCCTATCCGTGTCTCTCCCCCTGCCTGCCAATCGTGCTCCCAGTTAATAACTTGATCTGTGAGATGAGTGGTAGGAGGGAGGGAGCAGGGCACCGAGCTGGCAGAAAAGATCTCCATCATCTTCAACAGAGCCTTGGAGGACTCACAAGGCAGAAGATGATCAGAAGGGATCTGGGGATTAGAGAGGGGAAAAGTTGAGCTGTGCTGTGGCTGCAGAGACAGGCTGAGAGCACTGCAGGCACGGGGTCACGCTCCCTTCCTCTGGGACACAGCTGGGACACTGCTCTCAGTGCTGCACACCTCCTCAGGAGAGGGGAACTGACAAACTTGGGAAGTTCAACAACATTATTGGAGCTACAGGGAGTTCAAAGGGTCTGATTAATAAAGAGAGATTCGAAACATCTAATTATGTACTGCTTGGCAAAGTAACAACTACGAGGGACAGGATAAGTGTCTGCATATTGAGAGAGGATAAATACCACAGATGGGTAATATTAATGTGCAGTGACTCAAGGGAAAGTCTTAATAAGAGGAGAAGTCTCTGTGGTTATCAGAAAATATTCTTACATCTGGTGCATTAGGCAGCAGTGTAGTTTACTATGGAGAGGGGTGAAATCAGCTGGGAATTGTAGATCTGGGGAAGCTGCAGCAGTGCAAAATCTAACGAGGGAAACCATCCTGTGGTGGGCTGCAGGAGAACAAGGGCTGTGCATGTTCTTCTCCATTAATGTGTCAGTGTGAATCTTTTGCCACTTAGGTTCAATTTCAGTAACACATCTGTGTGACAGGGGACTTGGCTTTGTGTCAGATTTCCACTGGATGTCAAACAATTCCATGGATTTATGCCAGTCAAGTATTTGTTCCTGCTCCTTCAACTTTCCCTCCAGTCTGAGTGGATCCATCATTAAAATCACTCTGTGCTCTCCCAAGCTGGGAAGTTCAATGGAAGCCCAAACCTTGACGTGGTGACACAGTTTAATGAATCCCAGGGCTGGAAATAGCTCAGGCTGTTCTCCAAAGGTCTGGGCTCCCAAGGGATGGAAAAACCTTCAAAGGGGACTCACATTCCCCTTGTCCCGCGGGCCCCTGGCCCAGCAAAACATAATTGCAGCCACTTTGAGAGAGTGGCCAGAGCATTGTGAGGTGGGGCTATCAGAAGGGCCAGACCAGGCTGAGCCCTGTGATCCTTTAACAGCCTCTGTTATTCCCATAAAAACCTCTGGGATATTTCAGGTCCTGCTGCAGCACGTTGTGCCCTCAAAGGTAGGAGCCTCAGCGCTGGCTAAGATGGCATCTGTTACACTTAGAAAGAGAAAGAATAAAATAAAATAATAAAATTTAAAAATTTTTAAAAGGGAATGATAATAAAATAATAAACAAAATTTTTTAAAATTAAATAATGAAATAATAATAAAGGGGCAACCCTGTGGTGGCTTTCCAGCTCCCTTAAAGACAGCTTGGCAGCTGTGTGGAAAACAGCCATGTGAGAGGCATGTGCTCCATGGAGCAGAGCAGGGCTGCACACCAGAATTAGCACCAGCTGCTACCAAAGGCTCTGAACTCCAGGCTTTTATCTGCTTTGCATAGGAATTGGCAGCAGCAAATTCGGGTTTCCAGCCCTCAGCTGCAGTGTGAGGAGGCTGTGGCACGTTTTAAATTAATGGAGGGGTGGTGGGGGGATCAAATTAGGGCTTTATCAGCATAAAAGAACTTGAAATACAAAGTTAAACTCAAAGACTAAGGGGCTGATTCTAATTCATCGAATATCCCCACTGCTCACAGTCCCTAATGAAAACATGTGTAACAAGCCTGCAGGGTTAATTTTACAGGAGAAAAAAATTCCAATAAAGCTCCATGAGATTTTCACGTTAAATTAATGTAACGGATGCTTAAAAGCCTTTATAATTAGGCATTGTTATTAACAGGAATGTCAGGTGAATGAAATCAACCCCTGAGCTGACATTTCACTCCCATGAACTTCCAAGTTGGTGTTTAATCCCTCGCACGTGGCAGCTGCATTACAACAGGGTCGTGGCTTTTCCAAACGTGTTCCTGAGCCACTCCAGTGTTTCCTGAGTGAGAATTTTGCCAAGCCAACCCTCCCTGCCACGAAGCATTCGCTGCTCTGTCAACCTGTTGGGAGGAAAACGATGTAAATAAAGCAACTGAGAGAAAAAGAGGGGGGGAAAAAAAAACAAACAGGGAGAGAAGTGGTGACTTAGGGAGCTGAGATGAGCAGCTGTGTGATTCTTTTTCTGGAGACGTGTCCTCGAGGGACTGCCACAAGACGTAAGCTGTGCTGCCTTGTGGTGGGTGGAATCTGTCTGGCTTCAGCTGGATGTGTCTTCCAGAGGAAGCAGGATCGCAGCTAAACACGGATCAACACGCTTCCACGGGAGCTGGGGCTTCTCTTGGAACAGCACTCACCCACACGGGTGTCACAGGGATGCAGAGGCAAAATTGCCACCCTCCTGTGCCACTGCAGCTGCTGGAATGATGAATCTGGCAGCCACAAATCTTTCAGGCGTGGGAAGTCCTGTTTGCTTCCATGCAGGGTGCAGAGAGCTCCTGGCACTGCAGGCAAAGAGCCAAATTGGATTGGAAAGGATTAGGGTGAAGGGAAGAAGGGTACTTTTATTTCATTAGGAAGGGAAGCTGTAGCAAACAACTCACCCCAAATCCTCCCTCCCTCCCTCCTGGCATTGCTGGTGGAACCAGGAGTCTGCTCAGGCTCTGCCAGTGCCTGACCTCATGTCTGGTTCACAAGGTTGTTCCTCCTCTCAGGTCTGTGGATGTGCAGTCAGGGAGAAATGGAGGTGTCTCAGTGGGACACTTGCTCCACACATCCCTGCCTGGTCAGCCACGCACAAAGCTCACACAGACCCCTCACAGCCAATTTTAGCAGCAGATGAGGATTCCTGAACAGGTTTTTGTCCTTTCTCCCCAGCTCTGCACGCACAGTGCTGTGAGAGATCCCAGCCCATTCCCATTCCTCTGTCTCAGCTGCAGCCCCTCTGTGCTTGTGCCCTTCCTCCAGCTCTCCCCACACAGCAGCTGGGTACAGGTGATGCTTTACTCAACTCTCTTTGGTCTTGGGAATCTCAGACTCACCACAGGAATCTCTGGGATTTCACTGCCTTTTCCACCTTCCCATTTTTGCAGGCTGCCCACAGTGGTGAGCTTCTTGTCTCTCTTCATTACTGTTTCACCACCTGCAGCCATCCCAATATTTTTGTTCCAGCTTGCTTGTGGCCCTTACCCTTTGGAGATGTGTTTCTACATCTCCCATCTGCATCTCACACAAACCCTTTTTCGCCTCCCCCCAGCACTTGTTTGGAGCTCAAAATTCTCTGAGGAAAAAATAACAGTTGTTTCTGCTCAGTGTTTGGGCCTTAATTTCTCTCCTCATCAGAATCCTTTTAATTAATGCCTATAGGAATTTAATCTGTCTGCCTTGTTGATACCTCTGGCTGTCAGGTGCTGAAAGGAATATTCAGAATCTTATCGGTGCACAAACATGCATTTCAGCTGGTCTTTGCTCCTGTGTTTGCCTAATGGCTTCTTTTAAGATTTCAGCCCTTATTTCTTATCTCCTTCCATAGCCAGTTCATTGGCAAATTAAGGAATGCTGGAACAGGCCAATTCCATTTCCTTTGGCTGAGTTATGGATAAATTAAGCTGAGTAAAGAGCACACCCTGCTCCTGGAGCCTCTTCCCTCTTATTCCCAGGGCAGCTGCTTGTCCATGGGTCAGCTCTCACACCAAACTGAGTGGTCACCAGAGGATTTCTGCTGTTTGTCTGCAAATCCTGCAGGAATATCTGCATCCTCCCAGGATGCTGGGCTGGGAGGAGTCCGTGTTGTTTCATGGGAGTTGGGACAGGAGAATGCATGGCCATGAATTACTGGTTTGTTCCTGGACAAAGCTGGAGCACGTTGGCAGGGAGAGGAGGAAGGCACAAAAGCCTAATGAATTTTCCAGAGGAAGGAGGCAGATAAATCTGCCCTCACAGAAGAGTCTGACAGGAAAACTCCATATCACTTGTTCTCTCTCATTGTCTCTCCATCTCCCATCCCCTTTTTCCTGCCCTGTGCACACCTCAGGGTCCTTTTGCACCTTCTCCCAGTCCCTTCCAGCCTGCTGATCCTATCATACCACTTCTTTTTCCCTCTGCCAGTCTCCTTTCAGCTCCTCTCCAGGGAATTGCTGAGCCTGAAAGTGGAGCATGGAAGTGCCAGTGCTGGATGACTTGGTGTTGGTCAGGATTTTACCACACCGTGTGGCTTTAGAACAGCATCCCTGTCCATGTGCACTCCTCCCACAGGGAGCCAGGTGGGATCCAGGGATCTCTGAGCTGATTGTGGCTTATCCTGGTGCTCCTGGTGGGCTGGCTAAGAGGAATGTAAATGAATGTTGCAGCTCTCTCTCCAGGTACACACTGATTTACACCAGCTGACGATGTGGCCTGTGACTCCCACATCTTCACTGAGCCATTAGCACTGGAAAAGGCCTATTAATTTGGATATACTCCCCCTGGGGCACAAAGGCAGAAGAATTCCCTGCCTAGTCCTGTCTACTTATTTTTCTCATTTCATTTTTTGATGAGGTCTGCACGAGGAACCTCTCCTCAGAGCCAGCTGCCTGCTTGCTATGCACGAGGTATTGCATTGCTCACAATCCGATTGCTTTCCTCACTGAAGGGCTCACACCTAATAAAGTTCATGGCCATTCTTAAACACAGCTTTGGAATAAGATACTGCTCTGTGCTGGGTCTAAAGGAAATTCAAGGCAAACATTTTACAGATCATCAACACTGAAAATCTCCCCTGAGTAAGAAATAGTATTAGTTCCCCAAGTGGCCTCCTGCTCATGACTAACCATGGGTACACTGTTAAATCTCTTTCTGACGGAGGCTTCCAGCTGGAGAGATGGAAGATTTCTCCTCCCAGCTTCACAGGAGTGTCAGGAGAGCAAAAAATGGGGTGCATTCAGATGCATGCAGCAAGGGGCACAGCCCAGGTGTGCCAAACATGGGCTGTGCTGTCACTGGTGCTGCTGGCACTGCTGCCAGTGCTGCTGCTCACAACTGCTGCACCTTGTGTGCAAGTGGGAAGCTCAGAGAGAGGGGAAATGGCCTCTGTGAGATCCAAACACAATGGGGAAGAGGCTGAGCACTACTCTCCCTCAGGATCAGCAGAGTCTGTTCTAGCCAGGCTGTTCCTTTTCGTGGAAGTTCTGACCTGTCCAAAGGGGCACTTGGTTATTTTTAGAGCACAGGAACCTGCAAGCAAAGGGGACAGACAATAAGTGACCTCAGCTTTCATTCACTTGCAGCCTGATGCTCTTATTCTCAATGCAAAGGTTTGTGTGCTCCAAAGCAGATCTAATAAAAACTCAACCTGCTTTGTCTAAGCCTTACCTGGAGAGGCTCTCAGCCCCAGCTGCTGCCTGGGCTACAGAGAAAAGGGAGTCCATTAGCATGAGGAGCAGCACACAGGCTGCCAGGTAACCCCTGCAGAGGGTCAGGAGTGCAGCTGAGTCCATTTCCTAAGGCTTTGATCCACTTTTGGAGTCTTTGGGTTTGCTTAGAGCTGAGGAGTGATGTTACAGTGCCCTGCAAGACTCCAGCGTGGACTGAGAGAGCAGCCTGAGCGAGCAGGGGTTCTGCAGCCACAGCAGTGCCTTTCCTGGTGGTTTGGACATTATCTGCACATCTGCATGCTTTGAAAAGACTCAGCTTGTGACAATGTCCCTCACAGGGGCCACAGTTTTCTTTCAGGTGTTGCCGAGCAAGGTGAGAGAGACACAGATCCAAGGGAAACTGCAGCCTGGCAAGGCTCAGGAAGAAACTCAGGGCTGCCTCACTGCACTCCATGTTTTCCAGGGGACCTTTTCAATCTGTCTATTTCTTTCTAAATGATTTTGACAAATTGGAGAAATGGTTTGGAAGAAATTAGATGCAATTTAATAGAGATAAGTACAGGACTTTCCATCTAGGCAGGCATGATGAACTGTTCTCAGGCAGGATGCAGAAAGGCAATCCTGCAGGAAAGTCTGGGGCTCTTTTTTTTGATCAGGGAGTGGATGAGATATGCCAAGTTGCTGTGAAAAATGACAAACAGGAGAGTGTAGACAAAAGTAGCCCCAGCAGGACATATAAAATGGAACTCCTGCTTTGCCCAGTGCTATGGAGAGCTCAGCTGGGTGCTGGATCCAGTTTTGGGCACTACTCATCCAGAAAGTTGCACAGCATTGGAAGAGAGTCCAGAGCAAGGAGGACTGACTGAAGATTGGCAGGCAGGGGCTGAAAAGGAAAATTGAGTAAACTGGGATGGTTTAGTCCAAAGGAGAAGAGTTCAAGCAAGACTGGAACAGTTCTGAAATATGAAAAAGGTTGATGCAAGCAGAATGGGAATAATCACTTTTCCATGACCACGTAGCAGTCAGCTAGCACTGGGCAACTGCAGTTCTAATTAAACACTTAGAAGAGCCTTCCCAAAGGAAAAGAAAGCAAAATGTTGGACAGAAAGTGTCAGAAGGGGCAGGGCCTGCAAGAGTGGCCTAGAGAGACAACAGCTGAAAATGGTCCAGCCACACCAGCTCTGTGTGGGGACAACAGGCTGGGCTGGGTGACTTCCTGAGGTCCTTCCAGCCCTGGGATCCAGGAACCTCAAAGTGTGGCCTCACAGCTCAGTGGCATCACTTTGGACTTAGGCAGCATCCCAGTTTTGCAGCTGAGTTGCTTTGTGAAGACACCACCTCCACTTTGGAGCTCTGCTGCTCCTCCTTGACCTCCCTGCCCAGCCTGTGAGCCCAGGAGAGTCTTCTTCATGTCCACAAAGTGTCCAGGCTGAGAAAACATTGCTATAAATAACAGCAGCTGTTCTGGCTCCATTTCCCAACCCCTGGTGGTGCCAGCCCTGTTAGAAATTCTTGGTGCCAAGCAGCAACTGTGAGAGGCTTCATCCAGTCTCAGGTGGGAGCAATCCCATGGCTGCTCCCTGTGGCCATCAGCTTTTGTTTTGCACTGTGTGAGGATGATTTTCTGAGCTACCTGTGCCATGTTCCTGCAAGGCCTTGCAAGAGTGGTGTGAATTTAATCTCTGTATTAGCCCACAGTGAATAACCCAGAGCAGCCCTTGAAGGAACGGTGCTGGAGAACATTGCTCCATCTGCTCCAAGCACAACCTTCCTGTATCTTCCCCTTAAATGCCTGCTTCCCCCTGTTTAACAGAACAAGTAATTAACGATGTTAATTTTAATCTCATTTGCTAATGAAGGCAGCCTAATTGCACAATAATTGGCAGCAGCCTTAGCAGAAAACAGAAAATAAACCCTGCATATGTAATTCACTTTAACTTCTTTCTAATTGCCTCTCTGACGGTTTTCCATCATCAATGGTGTCTTTGGGGGATTTTGATAATAAAGAAAAGTAAGGGACACAGGAGATGGTGCCACTGAGGGGAAGGAGCTGGAGTCACAGGCCAGTACCTGCTTTTCCCCAGCTGGGAATTCCAGATTTGGATTTCTAGACATGCCAGAGAGCCAAATCAGGGCTGGATTCAATCACTGGAGTTCCATGGACTGTGGTTTGGCCAAAAAGTCACCTAAAGGATCTCTTGGACTCCTCATCCTTGTCCCAGCTGCCTGTTCTCCTGCACACCTTCCCAAGGCTCCAAACAACAACTTTCCAAGGATATTTGTTCTGCTGAAGTGTTCTTCTGTCTGATGTGCTCTTCTGAAGTTTCTTTGATCTGCACATCTCAAGATGTTTCTGAGTCCTTCACTGATCATTCCTGAACACATCCAGGAATGGACCTGGATTTTTACAAAAAGGGGAACTCAGGCCCAGAGGGGATCAGCAGTTTCTCCTGGAGCTCCCAGGGCTTGAAAGGCTGGCACAACCAGGAGATGGGTGGCAGCTCCTGCTGTTCCTTCAGTTTTTAGCAATGCTGGGCCATGCCCTGACAGTTAAGTGGTTTTTTTTTTAACGGTCCCTTTGGACTGGCTCCATGAATTTGCTGCTCCTCTCAGGATTTACCATTCCCCTCTCTACCATCCACCACCTCCTTCCCCAGTTCCACCTCAGTTCATCTGCTGCATTGTCTTCCTCTAATTAGCTCCTTCCTGAGTTGTCTCTTTCATCTGTGCAATTGAATAACAGCTGAAGCAAACGTTGGAAGAGGGAAGGAGAGGAGGAGGCAGCTCATTTGACTAGAAACAGCTGTCATTCCATGGCCCAGAGGGGCTGCTGGAGAATGGAGGAATGGGGGCTCTGTCCTTCCTCGCCCTTCCTGGCCAAGCTCTCATTCTGGGGAGAGAGTGGGGACAGGAGACATTTGCTAAAGGACTCACCAGTGGGCAACTTGGAGGAATTGCACCGGCTGGGAATCCCAGCTGCTGCCTCCCAAAGGTTCCCTTGGTTCACATCTCTCCTAGCCTGCTGGCCTTTGAATTAAAACAGTCTAATTAGCACAGCTCATTATAATCAGTTGTCTCAGGCTGCTGAAGATGTGCAATGGAGGCTGATTCCTGAATGCCCTCACAAGGTCTGGGCTCAGGTGGTGCCAGTGGGATCTCTGGAGATCTCTGAAGGCAAAGGATGCTTTGTGGTCATCATGGTGTCACCTGGGCTGGACAGTCCCCTTGGAAAGGATCCCTTGGGAGGGATGTCACTGCCTCAGCCTGACCATGGCAGATTCAGAGGAATCCCCTTGGCTTTGAGTCACCTGAAGGATCAGATGTCCACCCATCACAGATCTCCACCCTGGAGAGCCTGGGTAACCACAGGATGAAGCCAGGAGAAGCTGGGTGTGGCTTCTGTTTCTTTAGTGGAAAAATGCTTTTTTGTCATCGTGGTGTCACCTGGGCTGGACAGTCCCCTTGGAAAGGCTGGTTCCCTCAGGATGGGTGTCGCTGCCTCAGCCTGAACATGGAGAATTCAGAGGAATCCCCTTGGCTTTGAGTCACCTTCAGGATCAGATGTCCACCCCTCACACCCTCCACCCTGGAGAGCCTGAGTAACCACAGGATAAAGCCAGGAGGAGAAGCTGGGTCTGGATTCTGTTTCTTTAGAGCAAAGGAACAGTTTGTACATTCCCTGCTCAGGAGGCACAGGATGTTTCCTCCTCCCCAAACCTGCAGGAAGTGGAGGGTAAATCTCTCATCTTCTCCCACCCTGCAGGATCTGCCCAGGCAGCTCTGTTGGCACCAGCGTCACCATCAGTGGGCACTGCTGCCCTGCCCCGTTCTGGGAGTGATTCCTGCCAGCCTGCCAAACACAAGGAAACTCCAGACTCGCTGTGCTGAGCTGATCCAAACCCTGCCCTCAGATCAACACCTCCTGCAGGAGGCTTGGGATTTGGGAAATCCACCACTGAGAGCTCCTGTGCTCAGCTTCGGGTTCTTTGACCGCTCCATCAGCAGCATCCCTCCCTCCTTCCCTCCCTCCATCCTCATTCCCGTGTCCCAGGATGGGCACAGCTCCAAAGGGGAGCACAGGGGCTCCAGTTTTACTGACACTGAGCAGAGGTGGCAGCTTCCCAGCAGGCACCACCTCCCACACAATTCAAACAGTGCAGGGGGCTGCCCAAATCCACGGGGAACACGGAGCCCCCGGGAGCAGCGGGATCTGTTCCCTCGCTGACACTCACTCACAGTTGGGGACTGACATCTCAGGGGGAGGCCAAGCATGGGCAGCTTTGGCAGATGCCAAAAAAAAAAACCCAGGCCTGTTTTTTTTTTGTTTTGTTCTCCAGGGATTCTCCAGCATGCCAGCTTGCAGGCAGGACAGGATGTGGGGACACAGCCTGGCACTGTTTGTCACTATCAGAAGGGGTCACTGCTGACAGATGTCCTCAGAGCTTTTAGAGCCCACAAAGCTGCTAAACACTAATTTTTTAAATGAAGTTGTCAACTGATCTGTGATTTGATTGTGCAATTGCAGCGTTCAGGATAAATCATGCAGAAAATCGTCTAATTAAACTAATAAGGAGTCCAAGGCAGGAGATGTTCTCTGGTTGTTGCCTTGGTCACAGGAGGAGAAGGAAAGACCCTTTTGGACAATTTTTTTTTGCTCAAGATAGGGAAGAAAATGAGACTAATGTGTAATTTCACCCGGACATTCCTGCAGTGTGGGATGCTGTGGTATCACACATCTGTGCAGCTGGTGCAGAAACTTTGGCTCCCCATCTCTCATACCTGAGTATTTTTCTGGTGAGGCCAGGCTGGGGTGTGGATAAGGGCAGGGAACATTAATTTTGGGGCTTGCCAGCCCAGCTGCCTGGTGGTGACTGAGGAAATACAATCCTCTGCATTTTCTACCTTGCTTGTTTTCCCACTGTGCTTCCCGTGCCAGGAATGTCCGTGCAGGAAGATGAGGGCTGGTGTGGATATCCTGGAGCAAAACGTGTCTGATACATCTCTGAAGAGGGAATTAGGCAGCAGCTAATTATCCCAGCCCAGGATTTGGACAGGATGGCAGCTCTGACACTCAGACTCTGTAAAAATCAGGAGCTTCACTGGCAACAGCTGCTCAGGATCCTGGGTTTGTGCTGCACACAAAAAACAACCACACAGGAGCCCTGTGCCAGTCCTGCCCTCTCTGTCCTAGCTCAGAGCTCATCAGGAGAAACCCCACTGCTGTCCCCAGCAGGGAAAAGCCCATTCCCAGGAGTGGGGTTAATATTCCCAGTGTTGAGTGTCACCTCCTGAGACATCTGCAGTCCCCTGCAGTGACACCAGCTGTGTGTGGTGGGGTTTGAGCCACCAAAAAATTCAAGGGGGATTCCAGGCAGCTCGGATCTGTTTCATTCCCAACCTGCCCTCTCCAGCTGTTGCATTTCCATAACTGCTGAAAAATACAGGGACACATCTGGAGGGGACCTCCAGACCTCTGGAGGTTCACCAGTCTTCCCAGCTGTTTTGTCCCTCTTTTTATTTGCTGGGTGTTAATTGCTTCTGGGTTTAATTCTCAAACCTGCTGGGAAGGGCATCTTCAGAGCTGTGGGATGGACTGCCCCAGTTTGGGTTCAGCTCAGTGAGTGCAATAATTTTGTCCAAGGGGCAGACAGGGAAGGGAAAATGAAGCAGAGGTTCCAACAGCTTCTGCCAGCATTGCAGAAACCTGATTTTTGTTCTGAGCTAACACCTTTCCTCCAGTGCTGCTTTTGGCAAACATATCATGGAATCCAAGACCTTTAGGATCACTGAGCCCAGCCATTCCACATCCTCAAGTGCCACATCCACACCTCTGTTCAATCCCTCCAGGGATGGCAACTCCACCACTGCCCTGGGCAGCTGTGCCAGGGCTTGACAACCCTTTTAGTGAGAACATTTTTCCTACCGTCCAATCTAAATTTCCCCTGGTACAACCTGAGGCTGTGTCCTCTTGTCCTATCACTGTTTTATGTAGTCTAGAGAGCAGGAAGAGCTGATTTTCTGCAGCAGGCACAGCACAAGCACTGGTAGGAGCGTGAAGAACCTGAGAAATGGGATCTGGGCAGGGTGGAAATAAAGGAGTGGGAGTCAGTAACTGTCAAATCATGCCAAACGAAAAAGATTGTATTTTGGGTTCGCTTTGCATAAAGCATGTAGGATGGCCTGTAGCACATTTCTTTTCTCTCTTTTTCTCATCTCTCTCGACAATTTTTCATTTGGTCACCGAACTGAAAAATTCATCCTTTGCACTGCTTTAAGTGGAATTTCATGTCAGGGAGTTTCTCGAGGAGCAGCAGTGGCAGGGATGTTGGTAGGGAAGGTGGCAAGAACAGCATTAATCCCAGCTCTGTGCTTTAGGCCTGAGAGAGCTGTTAACTCACAATAACACCTCGGGGGATTATTGATTTTCAAAGTGACTGTCTTGTTTTTGGCAGCATAATTTTGTCACTCCCTGGGTCATTTTACTTTCTAATGGGAAGAAAAGTCAGAGGATCAGACTGCTCTTTAATGGAGAAAGAGTTATCCAGCTGTTTTGTGGCACTGGTACTCGTCAGAGTTGGGAGGTTGGTTGAAAGTCACACCTGTGCCAAGCAGGATTGGGTAAAGCCAGATCCTTCTGCTCCAAACCAGGATTAAAGGTGTCAGTGCCCTCTAAAACCACATCAAGTCTCCACTGAAACATCCAGGATGGATTTGGTGGCAGTGGGAAACAGGTAACTTCCTGCCTGGAAGGCGAGGGAAATCTTTGTCTCAATCACATCCCAGCTTTTCAGCTCTCCAGTGAGAAACCAAGGAAAACAGAATATTCCTGCAGAACTGTTCCTCAGTTCTCATCCAGGAAGGAGCCTGAGCCATATCTGTGTGCTGGAGAGGACAGGGTCAGTCAGCAGCACATACATCTCTTTTGTTGGTCAGCAGCTCCTCCTCCTCCTCCTCCTCCTCCCTGNCCTGGCTGTTAAGCCATGGATTCTTGCGGAATGGGAGCGCAGAGGGAGGGGGTGCTCGTGGCTCGGGGCCAGCGAGGAAGGCGGCTCCTCCTCCTCCTCCTCCTCCTCCTCCTCCGATCCCGGTGTGGGGAGGGAACGGAGGGATACTCCCTGCTCTCCAGCATCCACTGCTTGTGGGGAATATCACCTCACCTCCCCTCCCAGCCCGGGCTGTGTGTGATCTCCTGTGCAGATCAGTTCTCCTGTAACCAATGCCTTCTGCCAAATGAAGAGAATTGTCCCAGGAGCCTCGAGCAGGAGAAGCTGCTCTGGGTGATCAGAATTCAGGTGCTCATTGCTCCAGCTTCAAAATCCACCTTCCTTCCTGAGAATCCCATCAGAGGATGTTTCTTTACTTCTGTTTGAGTTAAAGATCCCAGTCGGGAAGGGGTTTTTTAAACTTAGTTTAACATCAGGGTCAGTTTGACCTCCAGGCTGAGTTTATTTGTTGGTTTAGTTTACCTGGAGGTGTTTCCTGCTGAGCACTTCACCTGCTGGAACATTTCTTGTTGAGATCCAATTAACAATCTCCATTGGAAGAAAATGTAACATTGCAGGAGCTTCTCTGGGGTTCCTTGCTGGCATCCCTTTTCTCTAACTGTGCTCCACAGGAAAATGTGTCCCATCCCACTGCCCCATGACTGCTCCTTTTCCTCTGCTGCTTCTCCACCCTTCCACCTGTGACTTCCAAAGATGACCACAGTGCTACAGAAACCTCTGATTTATCTGTGGGATGAGCAGAATGAAATATCCCATCCAAAATGAGGATCTTATCGAGTTAGAGGAAGGCCACTGGGTTGCTGGGACTGCCAGAGGATGCTCCTATGGATAATGGAGCTTCATTTCCATGGATAGGTGGCGTGGGAGACTGGGCCAGCTGAGTGGGCAGAGACAGCTTCCCCAGAGTGTCAGAGCTGTTCAAAACTGCTGGCCTGAGTTATTGTCACTTTAAGGACTCAAAGTGTAACTCTCCAGTTATCAACTTTCCTACTGTTTATTCCAGGATCCCAGGAGAAAGGGAATAGGTGTGGCTGGGGAGAGACCCTTGGCAGATAAGCTTCCAGCAGCTTATTATCTGCTGGGGAGATTTCAATGCCTGGGAAATATAAAGCTGCTAATTTGTATTTTAATATTCCTCCTGTGTCCCATCGGCCGTATAAATTAAGTAAATTCAATCAAAGGCTATCCCTTATCTATTGCCTGCCTGTGCCTTGCTGTGGAGCTGGATCAGCTATGGAGAGAGAGAGGCTGGGAATAGAAATCTGAGATCCCTCCCGATATATCAAAGTCAGACAAAGGGAGAGCATTGATCGCAGGCAGCCAGACAACAGCCTGGCAATAAAAAAAAAAAAAAAAGAAAAAAAATTAAAAAAAAAAATGAAGAGGAAGCAGAAAGAACAATCCCTCTTTTCTCTTCCCTATCAGCATCTTGAGCTGTGAATTACAAGTGAATGAGAGCTGACTTATTCCTTTTTTGAGGGAGAAACTCACGCACAGGAGTCAGGGCAGCAGGAATTATAGCTCCCCTGGCCATCATAGATTGGCCCCCCTGTGAGCCTGTAGTATTTTGTAGGACTGTTTATGGGGCTAACTTTAATGTCTTAATATATATGTGCAGTGTGCCAGAATTACAGCTGCAGGGGGAACCATAACTTGGAACTTCCTGACTTTCCTGCGTGTAAAACCTCAGCTGCAATGTTAATTTACTTGAGGGTTTTTTGGGTTGTTGTTGTTGTAAGTCGTTCTCTGCCCTGATTCTTTATGGATACAAAAAGGACAAGAAAGCAAAATACTGGTTTGGTGCTGGAAATGATGGATTAGCACTGGTAATTCCAGGCAGGATGTGGCTGTTGGTGGAGGGGAGGTGGGAATTTCAAGGCTGTGGCTTGGAAGAAGAAAAGGAGGCCTGGAGCTGTCAGAATTACAAGGACAGGATGGTTTAGGAGGGTTTGGTGCTGCTGGAACAATTCCAGGCTGTGGGAAGCAGTCCTGGAAATCACCCTCACAGGGCCAGGCAGGCTGAGCTTATCCTGCTCTCATGTTAAAGCCACAAGAGCCTGGGTTCATTCCCACTGCCAGCACAGCTTTGTGGCTCCACCTAGGTCAGCCAGGAGCAGCCAGCCACAGAATCACTGGATCTTTGAGTTGTTTAGGTTGGAAAAGCACTCCAAGATCATCAAATCCAACTGTTCCCCCAGCGCCGCCAAGGCCACCACCGAGCCATGTCCCCAAGGGCCACATCCACGTGTCTTTTCAAGCCCTCCAGGGATGGGCACTCCACCACTGCTCTGGACAGCTGTGCCAGAGCCTGACCACCCTTTTGGAGAAGGAATCCTCCTTGAAAAGGTGGGGCAGACCCTGCAGGTACCAGCAGTGAGCATGGTGAGGACAGTGAGGGCCTCCCCAGTCAACCAGAGCAGGGCTGATTGTCCAGCAGTTCCAGGCTTGGTTTAGTCTGAAGGTTGCACAACTTTTTAAGTCTTTTCTCTTTCTTTTCCCCATGAAAAAAGCCACCATCAAGTTTGAAATGAAGAAAGTGTTGCCTTGAATGATGTCCCCAGTTTCCTGCGCCTCCATCTCATGCTGCTTCTCTAATGACTTGATCAGGGTGATGGCTCTTCTCTGCTCAGCTGAATCTCTCCATCTCACTCACTGGCACCTCTGAGCTTTAAGGTCTCTAATTCTGTGTTGAAAGCACTTGAAATCAGCTCAAAAGCTCGGAGGGAGCGAGGGCAGGCAGACTGACGGACAGACAGAGTGCCACACTCAGTTTGATTGCTCCAGTTTTATTTCCAGCAGCAACCTGAATGGAAAAAAATCAAGGCCAATATGATTTTTGAAGGGGAGAAAAAAGAAGTTAAATCTTCTTTTAAAGGAAAATCGAGTTAAAGGAAAACAGGGGTGAGAAATTTCTGCTCTCCTGAAAACACAAAAAATTGTTCTTCCAGGGGCCAGAATGTGTCTCTGTTGGAGACTACACAGGAAGAGCAGGTGCAGGGCAGCTCTGACTGGGTTGGCTTGGGGGCTCCTTGTGGCTGTCTGGTGCACAGAGCTGTTCTTTCCACCCCTGCCAGGCACAGCCTGTGCTGTCCAACCAGCAGAACACAGCCCTCAAACCTCTCAAGTGCTGCTGTGGGGTCATTGTGCTCTAAGAGCCTTACAAGAAACCCTTTTTCCTCCTAGAAGCATCACACCCTGTTCCCATGCCTGCCCAGACTGATTTATAATCAATAACACCAAAATCCTGATGCCTTCCTCATGCTGTTGAAAGCAACAGAGTTACCCCAAGAACCTGTTTTGCCCTCCTGCACCCAGAAATGCAGCAGAGAGAAAGAAATCCCAGAAATCCAACCCATGCTGCCTGCCAGAAAAATAACCAGAAGTCTACCAGAAAAATAACCAGGAGTCTGCCAGAAAAATAACCCCATCTCTGCTCTCCCCAAACTACTCACATTTGCTGCCTGCCTCTGACTCCCCCTCTGGGTAAAAACATGCAGAAGGAGCAAGCCACTTGCCTAAAGCCAGCTCTTCCTCCTCCTCTCCACGCAGGGATCAGGGAGGCTGAGAGGTGCCTGTGCTGCCCCAGAGCCTTTGGCAACCACGGCACAGCCCTGCCAAGGCTGGCAGCTCGTTTTCCCCAAGGCTGGTGTAGCATTAAGTTCTTATATCCAAAAGCAGCCTTTCAAATTGCTGCCTGGTGTGTTACATAAATCCTCGCCAGGATCCTCAGAGACCGCAAGCAATTACACTGAGGTGCTGAGGAAGCAAGTGAGAGCTCAAAGAAAGGTTAAGAGAAGAGGAGGGGGGAGAAAAAAGAAGGAACAACAAAAATCCCAGCCCTGGTAGCAGCTTGGAGTGGGAGGGAGGCCATATAAGACAAGGCTGTGTGACTTGGGTGGAAATTGCTGCATTTTGGCCCATTCCAAGCAGGGCCCAGGGGAATATCACCCATCTGCCAACAGTGGTGCAATTTGGTGATGATCTGGAATGTTCATTTATGGCCTAAAATAGGAGAAACTGTTGTCAGCAGAGCCCAGAGATAGTTCCAAGGATCTGTTCTCTTGAAGGCATTATCTGGGTGCTCCCCAGCACATCCTCCTGGATGTGTGGGCATGCAGGAGAGCTCTGGAAGGGCTCCTCACTCCTTCTCACCTTGTCCTGCAGCAAGAAACAGCAGCAGCCAACATCTGACTCCCCCCAGCCAGCAGGAAGCACGAGAGACTTCCCTGGAGAGCAGCTCCAAGCTGAGACCAGCCTGCTCCATCCCTGTCCTGGAGCCTTTCCAAGGTCCATCTGCAGCCTGAGGTGGAGTGAGGACCAGGATGCAGAGATTGGGTTGAAAGTGTGAAAAACACGGGTCACTTTCTTGTGAAAATGTAAAAAGTTTAATAAAGGACAGATGTAAAAAGTAAACAAAAGTTTACTTTGCTTTTTTTAAAGATAGTAAAGCAAAGATTATGGCTGGGTGCATCTTGGTACTCAGCTAAGAGCACACTGGTACTTTCAGGGATACTCTTCAAATACTTTTTCTATTGTATCAGCCTGTTGCATATTTACACACCCTTATGCATATTTATATTTTTCTATAAACTAGTTTACATATTCAAAGAACTATTTTATATAACCCTTCTTTGGGTCTGCCTTTTTAGAGCATGTGTGTTTCTTGGCTGTAGTTTTAGCTTTTTCTCTTTATCCCTTCTAGTCTGGGCCTTAGTCTGAACTTTCTTCAGATGGTAGATGCTAATAGTTGGCATATTAATAGCAGGGTCTTTATTACATGTTTACTGGATGTTATCCTGACCAAACAGAAAGTTCACTCATAACTATATCAACTACTACTGCTACTATGTCTATGTTTTTGTTAGTAGTAGAAATAAAACCAAAGTTATTTTAACATTATACATATAGTATTCATTTTAATATTTGCAAAAAGCTAACAATATAATATGTATTTGTAACAAAAGGACTGAGATGGGAGCTCTGGAATTCCCTGGGGCAGGTGCAGGGCTCAGAGCTGATGTCCAGCCACGTCCCTGGAGCATCCCTGGAGCTCGGGCAGCCGCTGCCCTTGGGGTCTGGCTCACCCAGAGCCAAGCTGGGCCTGCTTCCAAGGCCTTCCAGCCAGCTGCAAATGGGAGCTGTTACCTTCCCTGCCTTCCCATTTCCCCTCAGGGCAATCATCTCCATTAGTGAGCGTCTCCAAAGTGCTTGCAGAGCAGTGTTGGAGCTGCTGGCTGGAAGCTTCCCCTCACTTGATGCACAAGTGCTGTTTTCCCAGGGCTGCCCCGTGCCTAATGCAGCCAGCACTGCCTTCTTCCCTCATGTTTTGCTCTCCCTCAGTCCCATAATGTTGTTATCCCTCATCACCTGACAGCTCCAGTGCTGGCTGAAGGTAACTTTTGGGGGAAGGGGGGTTGGGGTTGAAGTGAATCCATCAAACAGATTTACCAGGGCTGCCTGAGTTCCTGGTGCTCAGAACAGATGCATTTCCCTAATGGACACGGGCATGGATTTCACTGCCAGGCAGCTGCATTAAGGAAATGGATGGCAGGTCCTGGAGACATCTGAGCTCTGGGTGGAGGAGCTTTAATCCAGGGCCACTGTCCTGGCCAATGTGTCACTGTCAGGTCAGAGGATGCAATAATAACTATCTCTCTCAGCTGTGCCCTGGAGGCTCAGCAGCTCCTGATAACCTGCCCTTATCAGCAGTGGAAGCTGGAACAGTCAGGCAGGAGCGAGGAAGGAGCCCATGAGTTAATCCACAACAGCTCAGGCCAGGCTGCCACACAGCAGCACCTCTGAGGGATCCCTGGCAGGCAGCACAGGCAGGCTGTGGACAACTGAATCAGCAAAACATCTGGAATCCTTCCAGAGGGGTGCCAGGGAGCTGCAGGACTGCTGGATGGTGCTCAGAGAGGATGGCTGATCCCTCCAAACCATCCCAGGGAGCAGCACTGAGTCATGTTTTTTTCTCTCTTCGGGTCTAAACTGGGTAAAAACTCCACCTTTGGACCTCCAGGTCCCAGCACAGCCCCGTGCTTGTGGCTGTGTCCCCAGGACCCTCACTTCCATATTTTAGCTGGTTCCCATTGGATACCAGGCCCTTTCCCTATTTCTTTCCCAGGTGGGTGTAGCCCACACAGCTGCCTGGCTACTCCTCAGCACAAGGAGCTGAAGAGGATAAAGCAAATCTGAGTAAAATAGAAGGAAAATGAGAATCTCTGGGCCACTGACATCTTTCCTGTTATCTCCAAGCATCTTTGAAAGACTTTCCCTTCCTTTGACAGAGCCAGCCAGCTCTTCATCTGGGAACTGCACGAGTCTCAGGCAGCTTCAAAGCTGGATGGCTGCATTCACATTCCCAGCTGTGAGGACTTTTAGAGTCTATATTTAGGTTTTTCCATAGGATAAGGGACAGGCAGCATGGGTTCTGCTGAAGGAAATTATGTTTCTCTGACCCGCTTAAATCCTTTGGATGAGTTAAGAGACCAGTGGATAAAAAGGAATGAGAGAGTATATATACACACACTCCTTTTGAATTTCAAAAGCTTTTTTGGATAAAGAACCTGACAGAGAGCTATCAAGGCATAATGGTGACCAGGGGGTGTGAGTTAAAATCCCTGTGATAGATTAATGCTGGTGGAGAGAATGGGAAGAAATGGGCAATTCTCAGCAGGAGAAATTGTGATTGTCAAGGGGACGTTCCATGAGAATATTGCTCAGTCCATTTCCCTCAGGTTGTGGCCAGGGCTGAGGAGAGAGGTGAGTGTGCTGATGACACATTTGGTGTTTGTTTTCTTCCCCAGTGCTGCCCGCTGTCCTGATTTCCACCTCTGACTGAAGCTGGCCCAGCTCTGCTGCCAAGAAGTGCCTCTGATTTGCACTCCAGGCCCTTTTGTTCGCAGGCAGTGAGGGAAGCAGACTGGAGAGGGCTCTGGAATGCTCATTCCCAGCTGCCCACATTCCCCAGCACGCCGGGCTGCCTCGCTGGCACATCCTGCTGCCATATGTCCTCAGTCCGGGGCTGTGGCCGCCAGTGCCCATGTCAGGAGAGCTCCCCAGCACAGGAGAGGGGGCTCTAATTAGTCTGCAGGCCTGGCAGGATGTTGGGAGAAGGGAGTTAATTAGCAGGAACCATTTGGACACCTCCTCAGGGAAGGGCTTCACCTTTCACTCTGATTTTCTCTGTTTCCCACCATGCCCGTGTCTGTGTCTGTCATCGTTGTCCTTCTCTTCTCTTCTCTTCTCTTCTCTTCTCTTCTCTTCTCTTCTCTTCTCTTCTCTTCTCTTCTCTTCTCTTCTCTTCTCTTCTCTTCTCTTCTCTTCTCTTCTCTTCTCTTCTCTTCTCTTCTCTTCTCTTCTCTTCTCTTCTCTTCTCTTCTCTTCTCTTCTCTTCTCTTCTCTTCTCTTCTCTTCTCTTCTCTTCTCTTCTCTTCTCTTCTCTTCNTTCCATACTCCTGCTGCTCCAGCCATGGCAGCACACTTGGGATCACACTTTTCCTGTTTCCCAGGCTCTGTGGGCCAGGCCTGAGTGAGCTGTGCTGATGGAGAACGGGTCTGCTATTTTAGAAAAGCTGCAGTGGGAGTTGGTCTTAGCCCTTTTCTCCTCCAGCTCTTCTCTGCTGCCCTCACAGCTGAAAACAGTGGTATGTTTAATGTTTGGATTGTGGTTTTATGGATGACTTCCTCCTCTGCCATCCAAATGCTCCTCACCTTAACTCAGTTGTGCTCAGATCTGAGCTCACAAGTCCTGCTGAGACTTCTGTCCCTCAGCCTTTCTGCCTTTGCTCCCTTCCCCAGCCCCTCACCCACGCTCCCTCCTCTGTCCCCCCACTGGAATTGTGGTTAAATTGGATTAGAGTAATTAACTTTTGGTCACACTTTTCAGTGAGCAGTCAGGAGGGAGAAAAAAAGAAGGCAAGTTAATTGAGATGAAAGGAGACAACGTCAAGCAAGGAGTTCTGCTTAATTGGTGTTGGTGATGCCCAGGGAAGTGTTGCAGTATTTGCAGTGGACATGGAAAAATTCTGACATCTTCTTCATTACCCTGTGTCATATTGTGCTCTGTTTTTTGGG
Source organism: Urocynchramus pylzowi (assembly GCA_013397555.1). Classification (NCBI taxonomy): domain Eukaryota; kingdom Metazoa; phylum Chordata; class Aves; order Passeriformes; family Fringillidae; genus Urocynchramus; species Urocynchramus pylzowi. The sequence goes on from VZRH01004423.1 coordinate 31,397, forward strand.
GAAGGGGATTGTTTGGATTGAATTACCTAATTTTTCTTCCCAAATTTCCTTTTCCCCATGTTGATAATGACACAGCTTCACCTACACAGTGTGAATGTAAATTAGACAAATGATTTTGGCTTGGTGGGCTCCAAACCCTGTCATAAACTCAAACATGTGGGTGCTGGCTGGTCTGAGAAGCTTTTGTGGAGATGTTCCCATTCCCTGTAAACAAGGATTTGGCCTCACCTCCCACAGCAGCTCCCAGCCCCTGTGACATTTCGATCTGCTCCAGGATTTATGGGAGGGAAGATCATGCCTCATCTGTTAAATGAAATGCCTCAGATAAGGCATTTCCATTTATTAAGGCAGTTATTATATTATAATTAAGCACCAGTTGCTGGCAGAAAACACATTTATGGAGGTTTAACCATGCAGCCTGAGATAAATAGAGGCTGTGGAAGTGCCTGGGGTTTTTCACTCTCGGGGAGAGGCATGACCTGGAGCTCAGGACACTTTCATGGCCAAGAGCTGGGTGGGAACTGTTGAAAATTGAATGTTGGTGTTTTTTTTTTTTCAGCAAGGGGAATTGGAGCTGAGAAAAGACACTTTCCAAAGCCATGGCAGCCTGGTTTATGAGAGCTCACACTGAGTCAGGTGTCCCCTTCACCCTCCTGCTCCTGCTGAAAGCTGAGAGGTCCTGAGTGCTGCACGACAGAAAGCTTCACTCCCTTTTCCAAGAGATGGAAAACTTCCCCTCCTTTTCCAAGAGTTATGCTGGAATCCTGCTCAGAAATCCCTGCCCTCCTTCAGGGCTCTGCTGGCTTTCACTTCTCTGCTGCAGCAGCTGAGGGAGGGGGCAAAGGGAGCACATAGAAATGGGGGGAATGTGAATAGGAAAGCTCTCTGAAGCTTGGTATTAGGCAGGGATTTGGGAAGGTTGGGAAGGTATAAAAGGGACTTGAGAGAAGCATTTTCTCTGGGATTAAGACCAGAGTCCATCTCAGTGTGGTTTTTAGAGCTGCCTGGAGGCTGTGTAACACAGCAGCTTCAAAGAGGAGAGCAGAGGAGCAGGGAATTAATGGGGCTTCTCCCCGTGCCCTGCCTGTCCTGCTGCATCCTGACCTGGCAAAAACTCAGGAGGAGCAATTAATTTGGGAGATGTGGGCCAGTCTGGAGGTCACAGGCAGCTTGGCTCCTAACTGGGCACATGTCAGTCCATTTTATGCTCAACCTGTGTCCAGGTGCTCCCTCCTGTCCACATCCAGAGAGGAGCAGGGGGATGTCCTGGAGATGGGGATGGACTTGGGAGCCCCTGGAGCAAAGAGGACATGGAGAATCAGCTGTTCCAAAATTACAGATCAGCCCACATGGATAGGAACTGATCCACTTTGCTGGGTTACAGCAGCTGTGGACTGGACATCTTCCACTTTCCCTTCCTCTGAGGGTTTTAAACCCTCATTTCCACCCCCCCCCAGAACATTTTCTCTCCTTCTCCCTCTCCCGGCGCGCCGTTGCTGCGGCGTTTTTTCAGCACGTAGTTAAACCCAATAAAATAATCATTATTGCTGCAATTATTTCCAAACAGATTAAATATCTGCCACGCTCCCAGTCCCAGTATAAAACAGGAGGAGCCATAAACTACCTCAGTGCATAAAAACAGGGAAGGGAGAAGGGAAGGATGACATTTCATCTGGCTTCCTCATGGGCCCGTGTAGTTACTGGGAACATTTGCATATTTTTAATGCAGTGCCTCTTTAATAAATTCCTCCCTCCAGACACATTAAAAATGGGGCGCTTGCCTGAGCTTCAGGATAGGGAGTGCTGGCAACTCCAGACTCTGGGATCAGTCACAGAGGAGATGTCTGTGGGATCTGGGAGGAAGGAGGGCAGGGAAGGGAAGGACAGCACATCCCATCATTTTTTTTTTTTTTTTGTGTGTACACCATCAGCAAACGCCATCTGTTTAATTTTTTGACCTTTTTGTTGTCTGACCTCCTTTGAACTTCACTGGAATTCTCCAGGGTAATATAGTTTCTTTGCATTCCAGGGCAGGATTATTTGCTGTTAAATTGGAATTCAGGGAAGAAGGAGACTTAAATTCTTCTCCTGACCTGGTAATCTGCTGGGGAGTAAAAGTATTGCCTGTAATTACAGGGTTTTCTCTTTATTCTTTTTTTTTTCTTTTTGGCTTGAGTTCAGGCCAGACCCCAAACTTGCTCTTTAAGCCTCTTATGGCAAATACCTCTTTTCTGAGAACAGGCTGTGCTCTTGTGTTCCTGCAGAGCCACCATGTCCTGTCCTGTCCCCAGCCACATTGCTGCCTGTGGGCCTGGAATATTCAGGGAACAGGGAAACCAGCCTGGGTAAATATCTGCAGCTCAGCAGTGACTCCCACACAATCCCAACAAGGCTGGACAAGCAAGGCTGGATTAATCCAAGTCCTTCAGGGCTCTGCTGGAGGGATCCACACATGGAGCAGAGGTCAAGGTCAGTCAGGTCCCTCACCCTGCCACAGGCTCCCACCTGGAGCCCAAAAGGATCTCCTTGGCTGATGTCTCCCTGATTCCTCTTTTCTTCTACCCTTTTCCTCTCTTTATCACCTTTTCTCACCCCAGTGGGGTGCCCAGGGAGAGGTTTATGGCAGTGTGAGGGTGGGATGAGGTCCAGCTGTGACTCCAGCCAATTTAGTTGCTCCTCCTCTGCAGTTCCCAATGAACGAGGATGGTTCTTCTGAAACTTGTGGTGATTTTTCCCTGGAAAATAGTTCATTTCCTGGCCAATGCCATCTCTCCACAGAAAGGTTGTGTTCACTTTTCTCCCAGAACACCTGGAAAGTGGAAGATGTCCAGTCCACAGCTGCTGTAACCCAGCAAAGTGGATCAGTTCCTATCCATGTGGGCTGATCTGTAATTTTGGAACAGCTGATTCTCCATGTCCTCTTTGCTCCAGGGGCTCCCAAGTCCATCTCCAGGACATTCCCCTGCTACTCCTGGCTCCTGAGGAGGGGGAAACCTGTGGTACATCCCAAGGGAAGATGTCCCCAGTGAGTTCCACCTCTCCTGGAGCATTCCAGCATCCTCAGGAAACTTCAGCACCTGGAGATTGGCTTGAAACCCCACAATTCTCAGAGAGCTTCTTTCCAGCTCCTGGCCAGCTTCAATGCCCTGTCAGGGAGATGTAATAAATCAAGAGGAGAATATTTTGGGGTCCCCTCTGCCTTGTGCCCATGTGGGTGTAGCTGTGCCTGGCAGGCTGAAGGCACAGAGGGTGCATCTCAAATCAAGAATAAGAAGAGTTTTAGTTAATGCACTCCAGAAGTGGCTTCCACGGCACCTCCACTGACTATTTTATCAGCAGAACAGAGCACAGGAGAAATTGTAGATGAAACAAATACAGAAAATACATTAAGAGAGTAAGTAATGAGATCTGGGTGAAATTGCATCTTATGAAAAAAGTAATCTGCAGCTTAGTGTGCAAGGAGGAGGAATTTGATGGAATAGAGGGGCTCTCAAGAAAGGAATGAAGGAGCACATTACAAACAGACAAAGACAGCCAGGTGTGTTGTGGAATGCAGGGAAGCAGTTAAATTAGGATGTAATGGAAAAGGTTATTTTAATATTCTCTTTTATGGATATGCGTGTCAATATTATCTCAGGGAAGGAGAGAGTGAGGGAGGAGGAGAGGGGCGTGTAGTTGTAAAAAAGGCAAATAAATTGCAGCATGTTCAAATTCTGGGGTTCTTTCATCAGAAGGAACAAAGACACGAGGGGCAGATCTGGCTGGTGGCATCCTGGAGGGACACAGAGGCCACGGGGTTTGCAGGCACAAACATTTCCCTGCCCACTCCTAATGGGGAGGGGCAGCCTGAGCTCCCCAAATCCAGGGCTTGTGTCTGGCTGGGACAAGGGGAGGGATGCCCTGCAGGATGGGATTGTTTGGAGATGTCTCATGGCCCAGCAAAACCTTCTTCTTCAGTGACACCTTCTCCTTTCAGTCACTGGGCCTTTTCCTGCAGCTGGGATTTTTTTGGGGGGCTTTGTCCCAGGGCCACTGGGACAGGAGGGGAGAGAGGGGCACACAGGGACATGTTCTTAAAAGGGATTTTCCAACTCAAGGCTGCTGGAAATGCCTTTGGTTTAACCATGCAAATCTCAAATTCAAGGCAGCCCCCTGGGCTCTCACTCCAGGCCTTGGAGAGGCAGAATCACCTTCTCCAGGGGTTTTGTCCCCCGCCACAACTACAGCAAGTATCCACTGCCAGCACCTCTGCTTTAGCTGCAGAGGGGGTCAAGGAGCATGGATTTGGGATGTAGAGGTGATTTTGGCCTTAAATGACAGACACAGGATTTTTCTGGGCAGTTGCTGAGGCAGACACAGCCCAAATTCAGCCTTGTGTCCCCCCCAGCTGCAGCACTCATCCCCTGACACAGCCTCTCCCGTCCTGTGGCCGAGGTTTCCCCCTGGCAGGTGACACTTCACACACCTGGCACTTCTTAGCCCCCCCTGAGCCAGCCCTAATTAAGTATTTGCCTCATTAGCCAGAGAGTTGAGGCCTTGTTGACTTGCTAAGGTCACTGAGGTGCATCTGTGAGCTGAGCCTTCTGTTTATTCCCCTCCTTTTGCAGGAAGCTGGAAATGCTGAAGCTGAGGAGCTGTTTAGCACACCAGGCAGTTGGAAAATGCCACTTGTGTCCCTCATTAACGAGGAATTGAGCAGAAATCTGGGTATTAGTGCCATACTGAAAGGATTTGCCATTCCTCTGTGTTGGGCTCTGTCCCCTCCTCCAAAAATCTTGGAGTGGGAGTATCTCCTGCCCCTGGGGGTTTCTGGAGCGACAAGAAATCTCAATTTCAAGTGTTCCAGGCAGCAGCCAAGGTTGCCCTTGCTCTTGGCTGCCTACAGAAGGAGGCGAGGCTGGATTCATTCCGTCCAGAGTGGAATTTTTGCTAACTAAAGTTTGATGAGCTCATTTCCTACCTGCTTTGCAATCTGACTCCAACACCTGCCGTTCCCAAACAAGCTGGGAAATGAATTCATTTCAGCCCAAGCCAGAGTGGGCGATTTTCTTTTGTAGTTTTGAATTTTTAGTGGCTGGAGAAATCAGCAATGATTTCATTTGGGACTGAAGGAAGTGCTTTGTTTGATATCAAATGAGGAGTGGGAGGGTTTTACCCTTTTGAGTATGGCCAGGTATAATGGAAGTCAGTGTGAGATGGGAATGAGCCCTGTGAGCTGAGAAACTGGAGTGGTTCCTATGAAAAATGTCACACTAAAGTGTTTCAGATGGGGGTGGAGGGGAATATTGCTTTCTGCTTTGGCTTTTTTAACTTAATATTGCCAATGCAGATAAATCTGAGGGGGTTTTTTTGAGCCCAACCTTCATGCCAGTGTCACCCAGCTCAGGTGGGGACAAAGACCTGAGTCAAAGGTCTTTGACCCAAGATTTAGTACCCAAAGGGGTTTTTTTTTCACTCCTTCCACTGACAGCACAGCTCTGCCCTGCCTTAGCACCATCTCCAAATCTCCTCTTTGGAGGCAGGACACCCTCCTGAGCTCTTCCAGTTTCTTCTCATGCCTGGTGTTTGCACAGCTCCATCCCTGACAGCTCCTCCTGTTTTGTCCCTGAAATGAACCACGTTGCATCCACTGAACACTGTTGGAGCCCTAAAAAAAAAGAGATAAATAAAAGGAAGCTTTTTAAAAAAGGCTTCTCACCTGGACACCTTTGTTCCTGCCTCAGTGAAAAAGAGGACAGTGTTTTCATAGGCAGGGCTGTTGAAATGAATGCAGATGAAATGGTTCAGTGTAATTAATTAAATGATCTCCAGCACCTCAGGAGGATCAGCAGCGTGCAGAGGACATAATTGGGTGTACACTGGCTGAATACATCATCACACACACATGTGCAGGCTGTGTGCCAGGCCCAGCCACTCCAATCCAGCAGGATTTATAGTCCTGCAAAGCAGGAGATTTTGGGAGAGCCCAAGGCAGGGCTGCCTTCCCTGGGACTTCCCTGAGAGGAGCTTGTCCTCATGTAAAACCACTCATGGAATGAACCTGGAGCTGCCAGGAATCACCAGATCTGTGCTACATGGACACACATTTGCTGGGATGCTTTTGGGATGAGCAGGAATCACCTGTGCAGCAGCACAAGCAGGGACTGTTTGCTCCTTTCAGAGCAGTTTCTCTCCGTGGTGCTGATTATTAAGTACCAAAGAGGTGCTTTGTAATTTTGCCTTATTTATTTCCTTTTCTAAACCCATTCTGGGGTGAAGGAATTCAGTGCTGGCAGGACTGAGCTGCTCTCAGCTCCTGCCTTCTCTGGGGGGCTGACCCAGAACTTGCTGTGACTAAAAGATCTGTCAGCTAATTCCACTGAATTTTAGCCTGCACCACGCAGGGTCAAGGCAGATCACAAAAAATACAGAGTTGTGAAGGAGGACAGCCAGGCACTCACAAAGAAAAAGTGCTTTAAACATTCAAGAAGAAAAGTGGCCAAGGAAAATGATTTTCAAAGGTCCCTCCTTGAAGGCTGTGATGGGGAAGGAGCACAATGCCCGACGTGTCTGGCAGCACAAAGGCTGCTCTGGGAGGGAGCAGAACGAGCTGCTTGGTGATTAAACTTCCCAAATCGCTGTTGGAGGAGCAGAAAATAACTGGAAATAAATCGGTATCAAATGTCCTTCTTCCTCCTTGCCACAGGGAAGAGGGAAAATAACTTGGAGGGCTCAGCACCGAAGTGCTGGGCCATGGGCACCTGAGACAGATATTTAGGCTGGAATGTCCCTGAGGCCACTAAAAACCTGAAAATTTTGCAGGCCTGGCCCAGGAAGCTTTGAAAGGACACCCCATTTTCCAACACATCTCCTGAAAGCTCAGGACAGCCCTTGTGGCAACTTCCACTTTGGAAAAATATGGGTTTTCCTCCTCTCCTGCCTGTTCTGTGACTGTCACCTTCCCCTGTCCCCCCCCTTTCTCCTGCCATCCAGCAAATCATTTCCTTTGGCTCCTTCTCCAAGCTTCTCCCTGCGTGTCACAGAATCCACAAGATCTGAAGAGGGGGAGGAAGGGGAAAAACACAGCAGTAAGAACCCGGTTTATTATTTATAATGCTCAGCTGTAAGCAATAAACACAGGCAGGGAATGTAAATTCTGCCACTTCCTTACCCTCTCTCTATAATTCCCTGGTAAATTCACATCATTCACTGTCGGCCTTAATGTGCCTCTATTTGTCTGAGCTCCCCATTCCTCTCGGACTTTTTTTTTTTTTCTTGATGAAATAATATCTCCATGTATAGTTCTCTTCCTCTATCCTTAGACTTGTAAATTAAATTAATTTCAAATTCAAAGGGGTAATATCCTGCTAAAATGATCCGCTGTATCATTGCAGGTCATGGTGTTGAACTGTAAAATAAAAGCCTGTTTATAACTTATCATTTACAAGGCTTTCTTCTCCCAGAAACTACCACTGTGATGGAGAGAGCTGCCTGAGGAGCTGGAAAAATAACCACTCTCTATTAAACCAGAGGGAGGTGTTCACATATCCTGGGAATGTGGCATCCAAAAGATGACCTCAGTGGACTTGTTCAATGCAGTGCTGCTGTCTGAGCATCCCCTTTGCTCCTCAGCCTGGTGCTTTGGGGAGTTGAAGGAAATCCAGCAGTGGGAATCCCTTGCTCCCAGTTCCACTGTGGCCATGAGCAGAGGTGGAAGGAGGAAAGACAAAAGATCCACATCCCATTTCCAAAACAGGCATTTACTCCTCAGTACATTTCAGGAACACACAACTTGTTTTTTTCCAGAAGGGGAGGGTGAGAAGTTGTTGTTCCAAATTTCTCCGTCTCTCAGAAACAGCAGAAACTTCTGGCAGAATTATCCAAGATAATTTTCTTCAGTTTTTCATTTTACCTGTTATATAGAGAATGAAAAGGAAAGATTGAGGAGAAGGCTGAGGTCTGTATAGAGCTAGAAATATTAGCTCTGTCAAAAAGGATTTTACTCCTCCCAAACCTGTTCATCCAGTAAAGGAGCCCAAAAAACCGTGGGAGATGGAAAATCTGCTCCAGCTTCCATGAAGCATCTCTGGACTCTCCCACCCTTAGCACTGAGCAATTTAATTAACCCAAGTGAGAGACACACAGGAGCCACCTCCTTTTACAGGGAGATGATGGACAGAATACCCAATTCTGCTACCCAGGGACCGTTCCACCGGTGCAGCCCTTCCCTTCCTGCAGCACCAAGAAATGGGATTTGCAGCATTCCTGGGAGAGGCAGGGCCGGTCCCATCCTGCCTGGCATGGCAGCAGCACATCTGTGATGTCCCCGACTCCCAGGGTCCTTCCAAAGCCCCTAAATCTTTTCCTTTCAACCCCTTCCAAAGCCCCTAAATGGTTTCTTTTCAGCCCCTTAATGAAGACACTTCCCTCCCTCTCCTCACGCATCACATTCCAAAGGTTTTCCTTGCCGGGGCTGCTGCTTCACCGGTAGTTCTGTAATTTATGACACTCTTAGTGGCTTAATTACGCCGTCAGCTCCATCTGTCACTTAAGTGATATGAGGAATGATGGGATGCCATTAGCCAGCTAATAGTTGCTGTAAAGAGAATTGTTTTATGCCATTTAATCACGGGAACATAAACAATTTTTGCTCCCCGATATCCACACTTGCTTTCAGAATGATATTTAAGAGGCCAGTCTTGACATCTGTCCTTCTGCCTGAAAAAGTGCTGCAGGAAATAAAGGGAAACTCAGCAGCAACAGGTCTAATTAGATTTACTATCGAGATCGTGAGCATTTGGCTTCATCATTTTCCGTGCTGATGGACTTTTTATTTGAGTCTTGGGCCTCTCTTGCTTCTTGTCTTGATCTGTCGTGATGTGGTGTCCTCATCCCCATGAGGGCTTGGAAAATTTGTGTCTGAGCCCCTGAGCTTTGTTAGCACATCTGCCCTCTTTGAGTGTGTGGGGAGTAATATTCATTTACTGAGGGGCAGGAGATCCTGGGTTGGACCTGCTGGAGGGCAGAGTCACTTGCTTTCCATTTCGACAGCAAAAATCAAAATTTAACGCTCATAAATCCCTCTTGTTTAACCCTGGAGCCACCTAAAATCTGATTTTCAGCGTTAAAGTGTTTCAGGCACCAACATTTCCACCTGTGAGCTCACCAAGGCCGGGTCCAGCCCTGGCAGGACTTGGCAGCCCCGAGTCCTGTCTGAACCCCTGGCAATTTTTGGCAAAGCCTTTGTTTGCTGTCATTTTGCTGCCAGTCTCGGAGCTGTTCAACAGTGAGAATTTGTGGAGGCTGAGGGGAGGAAACTGGGGAGGAACTGGAGCCACGGGAGCATTTGCACCTTTCTCAGCTCTGCTATTTTAATCCCAGACAGAGCTGTTTCACCCACCCTCGTTCTGCTCCTGCTCATCCCACGTTGGATTTGATTCCTGCAAACATCTCCTGACAGGAGGAATCCTCCTGCTTCAGCCCTGCAGGGTTTCAGCTTTTCCTCCCAAAAACGTGAATTGCCAGAGGCGTGAAACCCAAACCCCGCGGGTTAAGCCGGCAGTGCCCTGCATGTCCAACACCCTCTCTACAACAATCCCATTCCCGGGAGCCATCAGAGCCTGAAAAGAGGCAAATCGGCTGTTATAGATACATGTTCTAATGTTGGCTTTTCACAAATATTAAAATGGATTTTATCTGTGTGATGTTAAAGTAACTTTGTTATAAAAATATAGGTTTTATTTCTGTTGGTAATTAAGCTTAGTGAAATAGCTGGTGTAAGTGGGCTTGTGTTAAAATGCCTGCTTGGATGGGATAAAACATCCCATGAACACAGGGTGAGGACACCTGTGCAGATCTGCCAACCATCAGCACTCACCCTCTGAAGGCAGTGTGGGCCAGGGCCAAAATTGAAGGTGATGATCAAAAAAGGATTGAAACCACAACCAAGGATTACACATGCTCTAAAAAGGTGGACCCAAGAAGAAGATATGCTAAACAATTCTTTGAACATGTAAACTAGTGTGGGGAAAAGTTTACTGTGCATGAGGGTCTATGAATATGCAACAGGCTGATGTAATTAAAAGGTATTTAAGGGCTACCCCCGAAGAGAACAGGGTGCTCTTGGCTGAGTGCTGTCAATAACCTTTGCTCTATGCTCCTTGTCTCCTGTTGTCCTTTATTTAACTTTTGACATTTTCACAGGAGAGTGAACGTGTTTTTCACACCTTTGCTCTACGCTCCTTGTCTCCTGTTGTCCTTTATTAAACCTTTTAGATTTTCACAAGAGCATGCCCATGTTCTTCACATTGGCCGTTCCAGTTCTCTGGGATGGTTCCCAGATTTCCATCCGAGCTCTGTGACACTTGGATGTGCCCAACTCCCCCCTCGGAGAGGGGCTGAGGGATGCTGGCTGCTGGTCACTCTCCTGCCCAGATAAGCCATCAATCAGCAGGGACCAGCTGAATCACACAGCAATAAAACCAGAGAGATTATTTGCTGCCGTGTCATTCATTATAAATGGATCCCAGGGTGCTTTGTAGAATTAATTCATGGACAGAGGAGAGGGAAATGAAGGGTGGGAGATCAGGAATGAAAGCTAAGGCTGGAGGTGAGGTGTGGAAGGGTCTCCTGGAGGAAATATCTGCACTGGGGTTGCTGGGGGGGCACCAAACAGCACCAGGCAGAGATAACCAGCTGCACATTCAACCCATGAAATGTGTCATCCCCACACTGCTGGTGGCAGCTCAACACAGGGGCTCACAGGAGGATGTGGGTGCTCCTGGCTGTTCCATGGGTGGAATTCCTGCCTCCCTCTCTTCCTGTTTCCTCCCTGTATTTTGTGGGACACTGCCCAGCTCCATCCACCAGTGGCTACAAAATACATGGCAGTGGCACAGGGGAAGGCACTCCATAAATCCAGTTTTATGATGGATTCTTATTTATGGGGACATGCCACTTAGGGACTCCCCCTTGATAAAAATGTTGTCATGCAGCAGGGTGGGCCCAAGAACGTGGCCAGGGCGAGGGGGATGGAGCCAGGAGGGGAAGGAGGGAGAAGTTTCCTGTTTTTTCAAGGAGCATCTGTTTGCCTGCAGTCCCCTCCCACTCAGCCACCTGCATTTCCAGGCTCTGCACAATTCATGGCAGGAGATGGAGGTGCTGCTGAGGGACAGGTGTGCTCAGCCTTTGTTAGACACTGGAGAATCCACCTGGGAGCAAGACACTGGATTGCCCAAAGTGGTGGAACAGTGGGAAAATCCCCCAGCGGCGTCGCTGCTCACCAAGGAGTCGCTGTGGCATGTCCTATGCCTGACCCTGGGGCCAGACACTGATTTTGGGTAGGGACAGGCCCTACCCACTGAGTTTGGGTAGGGACAGGCCCTACCCACTGATTTTGGGCAGGGAGAGGCCCAGAGCTGCTGCTCATCAGCAGGGAGGGGGGTTCAGCTGTGCCTGGAGCTGCAGCTGAGCCGTGCTCGTGCCCAAAGCGTGGCCTTCACCCCCAGAGTCCCTCTGGGCAGCGATCTCAAACCTGGAGGGCATCACTTGGATCTGGGAACAGCACAGATCCCACAGAGCCCATCAGAGCAGCCGTGTGAGGCAGCACAAGCCCTGCAGCCCTCCTTCCTTCCCCCTTCGTTAAACCCCAGCGCTATAAACCAAAATGTCAATTTTCTTTCGAAACATCTTTTATGGCAGCTTTGATGCAGCTTGGCAGATTGATAGCCCGGCTGACTGACGGCTCCCATTTATCCTCCCATCAAGCGTGCAGGATTCCCGGGCACAGACAGCCGTGACAGTGACAGGGAAGGAGCACTGGGAAGGGGCAGCGTGCCAAGGAGGTGGCGGTGGCCCTCAGTCAGCGCTGGCACCGCCTGCATCGCCGGGCTGCTGAGCTCCTTCTGCTCGCCATCGGGCTGGATTACCCAGCCCAGCCTTGGATCTGCCTCCTGCAATCGGCAGCAAGCTCGGGGTGGAGCTGGCGGAGCGGAGACGCCGCCGTGCCAATTAACAATTAACGAGGCTGCTAATGAGGGCTGGAGGCAGCAGCACCTCCGGCAGAGCGGGCTCAGGGTCAGGGCAGGGCTGCAAGGATAAGCCCTTCGGCAGGCAGGTGCTCGTTGGGATTTTGGGGAGGGTTTCTGTGCCAAATGGATTTAATTGCTGCGGGACAGCCCTGCCTGTGCAGCTCCCAGCCCGGACAGACGCTGTGCCCCGGGGGATGGAGTCACTGTGGTCCCTTCCAGCCCGTGCTGCTGTCAGTGCAATGGGTCCCCAGCCCGGCAAAATGTGACACAGACTCCATGTATTTCAGAAGGCTAATAATTTACTTTATTAGGAAAGCCATGCTTTTTATACCCTAGTTCACTACAGGTGGACCTAATTGTTCCTTTAGTTAAAACACCATCACCACTGGCTAATTAAGAAACCACCCTTTGGTAAACAAATCTCCATAACACATTCCACATGTGAGAAATAGCCATAAATGTAGAAAGGTTTATTAAAACCTCATCAAAAATACAACAAAAGACTGAATAGAGAAAATATTATGGCACCGAGAGCANGTGCTGCTGTCAGTGCAATGGGTCCCCAGCCCGGCAAAATGTGACACAGACTCCATGTATTTCAGAAGGCTAATAATTTACTTTATTAGGAAAGCCATGCTTTTTATACCCTAGTTCACTACAGGTGGACCTAATTGTTCCTTTAGTTAAAACACCATCACCACTGGCTAATTAAGAAACCACCCTTTGGTAAACAAATCTCCATAACACATTCCACATGTGAGAAATAGCCATAAATGTAGAAAGGTTTATTAAAACCTCATCAAAAATACAACAAAAGACTGAATAGAGAAAATATTATGGCACCGAGAGCAAAGGATTTTTCCCACCATGTGCTCACCCACACAATGGAGGTTTCACCTTTTAAGCCTTCAGCCCCCCCCAAAGTTCTGGCCATCGACTCCTTCTGTCCAGTGGTGGAGATCACTGCCTTAAATCTCGATTGGAGATCAGATGTCACCACAGTGAAAAGCCAAATATCCCAACCCCGGCTGTCCCTCGATAACAACGCAGGGGGTAAAACATAACTACCAATCTAAAAAACTTTTCCTAACCTATATACATGATATTTGTCTGTTAATTGTGAGCGTCAATCATCGCATTACTCATCGTGTTCACAACACGAGGTGCAGCGAGATAAGATAAGAATTGTTTCTCCTCCTTTTCTCTGATCTCACCGCCTTTCCCCAGAACGATGTCTGGGAAAGTTGCCTGTTTCTCTCTGTGGCCAGAGAGCTGCTGCCACATGCTGCCTGTGGCACCGAGCATCCCCGCAGCTCCCCGGCTCCTTCCTCTCCGCTCCTTTCATTTCTCCTCGCAGCAGCTCAAAGGGAGAAGAAGAAAGCGGCGGCGGCAGACAAAAGCCCCGGCGGGGGCAGGCGGAGCGGTGGCCCCGGCTGTTCTGCTGACTTGGTGCTTCCACTCGAGCGAGAAGGAGCCCGGGCAGGCTGGGAAGAGCGCTGCGGTTCGTGCCGACGAGAGCGGGATTAGCATAACAAAGGCTGGATTTTGCAGCATCCGGTAGATAAGCTGAGAGATGCAGCAGCACAGTAAATAGAGTCTTTTCTTCCCCTCCTCGTCTGCTCTCCCCTCTGTTCCTTCCTTGTGGGAACTCAGTGCATCACCTCGGATGCTCTGAGTCCCAGGGAGAGCCCCTGGGGGGCTCAGAAGTCCTGGAATGTAGCCAAAAGTACCTGGTGGTTGATTCTGACCCTTTGAGAGTCCTGCTATCTCAACATGAGGATTCACAGGTTTCTGAGGTGTAAATGGTGAAGGACAAATGCTTTTTTAGACTAGAACATAGGTTTTAGGATTCTGGTACAAGGGGGTATGATGGAGACAAGATGGAGGATTTAGGCCCGACCTCGTGGTTCTTCTTCTTCTTCTTGTCATCCATCTTCTGTGTGATGTATGCACTTTGGATTGGCTTATGCTANGCCTGCGGACCACCCTACGCGTGTCCGACAGAGACAGACAGCCGATCGGACACTTCCTCGCCTCATCGCCAGGCTGCCCAGCACCTCTGACACGCTCCAGCTCCATCCAGAGCAATCCGATGGAGCTGCCGTGCTCCCGGCCCCCCGAGAGGATGCTCGGGGCAAGGCAGAGCTGCTGGGAGCCGCGGAGCCAGCGGTATTCCCTGTCCCAAAGCGAGCAGGGACAGCCGGGAGGGGACAGCGACACAAAACTCCGGTGCTTGTGTCCCAGCGGTGGTGACACGCTGAGGGTGGCCAAGCTGGCCCAGTCTTTGAGGTGGCACTCAAGGACATGGTGGCACCAGGACACGCTGCCAGCACGGCGTTTTAGGCAAAGGTCACCACCCCATGGGGATGCTCCAGACCGTGCCTGGTACCTCCAAACTGATTCCTGCACACAGCAGCTCCTCTTCACCTCAACACCCTTTCAGCTTTTTTATACATTTTTTCATATATTTGTAGCCTTGTAGGTTTTAAATACGTAGCTGTGTCCTTTCTGGTATTTTTCCTGCCCTTTCTCATAATAAGCCAACCCTTTTCAACACATTCTCGGAATTCTGTTCAGTCTTATTCTTAAGAAGTGAATTCCTGACAAGAACATCTTGTTTTCCACTAGGACTTAAGGAAATAGGGCAAAGCCCCTGGCCCAGCCCCAAGGGGCTGACCCAAGGGTGGGTTACTGGGGTAACTGATTTATTGGATGAACCTGCTGGATGTACTCATTAATTAACTTTATAAAATTGACAGCAATCCTTTCTCACGTGCCCAGAGCCGTGTTTGTGCACCTGAAAGCTTTCATTGAAGTGTTGCTTTTATCTTCCCATTTTGACACTGTTGCAAAATTTCTTCCTTTTGTTTGTAGGCAACAACCTCCTGTGTTCCATCTTGTGGCCTTGCTCGGGGTTATCCCCTGTGGAAGAGCTTGGATTCTGCACCTTGCTGCACCCAATTATTCATTTAACACATTCTTCAGCAATGTCGTTGAATTTACTGTGAAACTGGGTGAGAATGCACGAAACAAAGGAGTTATTGTCTAACTGAACCGCGGGTCTTCAGCAGAACAGGCTTTAGAAATGGCACTTGCCCTGAGAAAATTCCAACAGCATGATTTTTCCCGATGGCTTAATTAGGAAAATAAAAAAATAAAACCACCTCGGCCTCTTTTATTGAATTCTTACCGGTGGTAAACCCCAACATTTCCATTTCTTGGCTGAAGAGCTTTTATCAGGGCGACTGAACGTGGTCAGGGTTTGACCTGGAACATCTCCCTCGAAATTCTCACCAGGCTCTGGGACCACAAATGTGCATTCCCCAGGTTTGCAGACACCGTGCAAAGCTCGGTTTCATTTGCAGCCTTCCTCCCGAAAAGCTGTTTCATTAGGGAAGTGTCACCTGTCCTTCCCTGTTAATGCAGGAGACCCTGAGCGTTCATTTGGGAGCCACGGGCAGCAGAGAGGCGCTGAGCGGTGTCTGTGCCAAACTAACTCCATCACGTCCGGTCTTTCTTCTTCCCTAAAACAAAGCAGAATTCCCACCACCGCTGCCTCCTCCAAGGGAAGCAGGACGGGGTTGCCCAGGTGAGTAAAACGACAAAACGATCCTGTTTTTGTTAGGATAGGATATCCTGTGTTGGATGCGTTGGGCCTTTAATGAGGCATTTACAAGATCAAACAAGACGAGATGCCCTCCCCCGGCCTTCTTAAAGCTGTAATTAATTGCCAAGTAAGTAGCATATAATTGCTTTCCCAAGAGCACCCCGGAGAGGAGCAGGGCGATGCCTGACAAAGGTGCAGGAGCGAGCGCAGGTTAATTAACATTAGGAATTAAGTGGCTAATTGCATTGTTCTGCCGGGGCAGCCCACCCTCCCCGCAGGGTGGCATTCCCAGGGTGTTTCATGCCAGCACCAGGGTGAATCCCTGCTCGTGGATCCAGCCACAGGGATGTGCTGTGTCAGGAGATGTTGGCAGCATCCTGCTGCTGGTGATCCAAAGGACCATCCACTAAAATCTGTCCCCATTTGGGCCCTCCCTGCTTTCCCTCAGCGTGTCCCCTGCGTTTCGGTGCCCTCTGGGCTGGGTGACACCTCCTCCAGCTCACACATCCAGCCTGGAGCCTCCCTCCCTCCCTCCTGCCCAGTCTCTAATCTCTCCTGCTGAGTTTCCAGCCTGGCTCAGGGTTCTCCCCAGTTC
>VZRH01004423.1:61403-86030 GCA_013397555.1 Urocynchramus pylzowi
CCCGGGACAGCCAGGGAATCCAGAACTCCAGCACCATGGAGAGCTGGCTGTAGCTGCCCACCCTCACTCCCAGCCCAGATCTGACCCCCTGCCTTCTGCTGTGTGAAAACCTGGCTGAAGAGCTGCTCCTGCTGCAGGTAGAGTCCTTCAGCTCCTCCTGGTGAAGATGTTCCATCTGCTGTTAATTCACCTTGAAGTGAGGCTGTCTCCGAGCCTGCAGCTCTGCCTCTCATCACCAAGATCAGATCTGCTTGTTCCCTCTCTCCCTGTGACTCCCATGTCCCCCTGCACCCACCAGGCTGCCCAGGGATGAAGGATCTCTCTCCTGGATGCCCAAAACCCTTGAAGTTCTTAAAACAGAAGGGGAAATGTCTGAGGTCTCCACAACAATGCTGATCCCTGCTCCTGGCCGAGATTGTGCAGGGTGTGGGGTCTCCTGACTCATCTGCTCGTGGCTGGTGGGATTTCCCCAGAGCATTCCCTCCCTGGATGCAGTTCCTTCATCAGAGCTGCAACTCACCCGAAGTCAGGAGGGGAAGTGGAGCTTAAATCCACCAGCAGAGAGTGAGGAACCCCCATCTCCTGCTCCTGTCGGCAGGTCCCTGCTTTTCCCAGAGCTCCATGGGCTGGAGATGCCCATTCCCGCAGCCCAGTGTTCCCAGTAATTGCTGTGGAATGCACTTTTCAGGCCATTATCGCTCGGCTGCCGGGCACTCAGCTCGGAGTTAATGGTGTAATGGGAGCTCTGCTGGGAGGGGGACAAGCCCTTGATTAAAGCTGTGGGGTTAACTCAGGGCTGAGGGGAAGGGAAGGGCTAAAAGCCCAGTTTGGAGCTGCTGCAGCTGTGCTCCTGCAGCCAAATCCTCTTCACCAAACCAGAGCTGTTTGTGCCTCCCCATGCTGGGAGGAAAAGAGCTCGGTGAGAAGCTGGGGTGGCAGAGGAGGAAGAATCTGACCCTCAGCTCCTCTTCTGCTGCTGCAGAGCAGAGTTTTCCCCCCTCTGTGCTCCAGGGAGGGATGGCTCCAGGCCAGGAGCACTGGGATACCCTGTGGAGCCTCAAATCCTCGTCAGGGATTGAGGCTTGTCCTGCCTGCTTTGGCCAAGGTGGCTCCTTCTCACAAGCGCTGCCAGAAAGAAAGATTTTCTCCAAGCCACCTCTCAGGCTCAGCTCTGAAGCTGTCCCTGCACTGTCTGTGTCAGCCCTACCAGCCCACAGCCCTCCTCACCTCAGCCTGAGCTGGATTTCTCCCCCTGGGACCCTGCCTCTGAGGGCAGGGCAGAAATGTCCATTCTGTGAGGGGACACTGCTGGTGCCACCCTGCACGGGGCAGGCAGAGGGTGACACCGAGCCCTGGGCACACACTGAGCGATGCCCCAGCCCCATCCACGCCCTCCCTGCCTTTGCTGGCTGCAAAAACAAAGCCTGGGCTGGTGGATCTGTGCCCTGCAAAGCCCAGCTTAGCTGGGACAGCACCAACCCTCAGTGTCCTGCCAGGCTCAGCAACCCAGAGTGCAGAGCAGAGCTCCCACCCTGTTTAACATCAGGCACCACAGGAGGCTTTCCTGCCCAGATGAGGAGCTTTTTATGTCTTTAATTTTTATGATAACTCATTTACAGAATCTAATCCCCCAATTTTTAAGCACTTTTCAAATAACACACAAGCAAAATTGAAAGAAAGTCCTCCAATTTTGGTCAGAAACCCTGAGACAGGGCAAATTAAAAGACCATTTCCTCTAATAACCTTTACCTCACACAATAACACCTCACTCAGCCTCGAGTGATGCCTGTCTGCTGCAGCTGCCAGCGAGGAGAGTTGTCATCCCACCCGAGGGACGTGGCTTTTGCAGCTGCAGGGGTGGATTTAGGATGGATTTAGGATGGACATGGCTCCAGTGAACACCTTGAGGTGCTGGAAGCTGCGGGGTCAGGCAGCTCCCAGCCTGGTGCTGACTCCCACAGGTGGTTTCACCCCTTCCTGCCCCTATCCTGCCTCATCTGGATGAGAGCAGGGCGTGTTCCTGGTGCTCTTTCTCCAGGAGAACCTGGGATTGCTTGGAGCCCGGCAGATCCTGCTGGAAGCTCACATGCCTGTGTGTCCCTGCCTTCCTGCCTGCCAGGGCAGTGGGGAGGAAGAAAGTGCAAGGGGAAAAACCAGCACAGTGATGTAGGGCAGAGAAAACCTTTTGCTCTTTCTTTTCAGAGACTTTCTCCTTCCCCAGGATGACAGAATTCCACCCAAGCGCTTTCAAATTCAGGTTTATTTCACAGCAGCAGAGTGGTTTAAAGATTAGGTAGGACTGAAACACTCTCCAGTTCTGGCCAAGTGGATCTGTGGCCTGGAGGCAATTTGCTGAACTTGGAGTGATTCTTGTTCAGAGATGCAGAGCTGTGGTTTGATGCCCCCATCTCACACCAGCCTGGTGGAGAACAGCCCAGAGAACAAACTGTTGCTGAAAGAAGAGCTCCCTGCATCCCTCAGCTCCTTATTTCTGGGCTTTGTACTTCCCTTTTCTGTTTGCTTCACTTAAGCAGCTTCAACAACCAGAATTGTAAACTCTTGGTGGGCTTCTTTCTTTCCTCCTGGCCCAGAAATCCATTGTTTTTTTGAAAATAACTATTTTTTTTCCTCTGCTGTTGCTTTCTGCTTTCATCTTTTTCCTGTTTAAGTCAGCAGTCCCTCTCCTTGTGAATCTGCTGTCCCCTGAGGCATTCTTGATTTTTGATCCCCTTTTCCATACTCCTGGCAGCTCGATTGTTTTTCAGCCTTTCTTTCCTCATTCTCAGCCCTTTACATTTATTTTCAGTGGGATCTCTGGGTGAGGTGCTGCCTCCCTTACCCCACCCTTAACTTGGCACAGAGATTGGGAACCAGGGGAATTTCCTCTGGGATGGAAGGATGGAGTCCCAGGCTCTCAAGGAGGCTGTGCCCTCCTGGAATTAAATCTCTGGGTGGTGGAGCTGCCCCCTTGAGCCCTTTTAAGCGTTTGCTTTCCCTTTTTCTTGTCCCTCCCCTGGTTTTTATTTGTGGACCTCGTTTCTCAGATTAACCTCGGGGCCTGCACGGCTCCTAAGAAAGATGCTCTCACTTCATTAAGAGATAATGGAAGCTGTCAGAGGTTTGAAGGATTGCACTCGTGATGGGAGCAGGAGGGGGAAGAAATATATTCACAGCAAAGTTACATTTTCATGTAAATTGTTTAAAGATTTAAATGGTTTCTATTAGGAAGGGTCACTGGGGCTGTGCAGAGGCCTAAATTAGTCCTTCTGTGCAGAACTATAATATTGTCTAGAAATTAAAAGGAATAAAGAAAGCTGATAATTTTTTTTTCTCCCACTCTTTCAGCCCACATTTTTTCTCCCTCTGCCTTTCCAGCACCCTTGCCCTGATTTTCTTTCATTCTTGGGTCTTCCTTTCTCACCTCCAGGCTGGACTTGGCAATTTTGCTGTGAGCTGGCCCTGCCTAAGCTGAGCTCTGCCCAGGCAGCCCCAGCCTGCAGTGTCTGGCTGTCCCCAAACACCTCCTCACAAATTGCAAATGCACTCTTTCGGGTTTCCAGGCACACAGATGCCCCACGGGGAGGGTGATCAGTTAATTTGTTAATGACTATCCCATGTGGGTTGTTGGTTCTCCCGCTGACATGTTAGGTGGAGTCACTGCTCCCTTCCTCTGCTGCAGGCTGCTTGGTAATTCATCCACAAACACATCTTCATCTAAATCATCACAAGGCAGCAATTTGCTGGGGTGTTCACAGTGCCCCTCTAAATGTGATGGCACCTGTGGGGACAGGGCTCTCCCCCCCGTTTGGATCCCAGCCTGACCCCAAGGGGATGCTGCTGGATAGGGAAAAGGGGATTTGGGATTTGCCTTCCCCTGGGAGCCCTGGCTTTTAGAAGGGGGCACTTGTGTCATCTCTGCTGGCTTTGCACACACGTGTGGCAGGAAAATTAATGCACAAACACCGGAGGCTTATGTCCAAAAAGGAGACACAGGAGTCCTGGAACTTTATTTGAATAAAGGGAGAGCCCATGGGGTATTTCCCCTAGAGTCTCTCAAATTTTTGGAGGACTCAGCCTCCTTTTCATCTCAATTTCCCAGCCACATTTCCCTCTCTCTTTCCCCATTGGCTGAGGTACTTGAGAGGTACAGACTTCCCAAAACCCCAAACACCCAAGACCCTCTTCTAATGTGTGCCTCCCCCTTTTTTTTCCCTTGTGTCAATCAGTGGAATTCCTATGGAATTTATGGTGCTTCCCATTGTTTCTTTCACCTCTCAGTATCAAATTTTATTTCCCAGCAGACACACAGTTTGTTTTTAAAGACAAATCTCTCTCATTCCTTTCCTGTGGGACTGTGGTTTGGCCTCTAAATGCTCCTTGAGAGGTGGTTTCACCTGCAAACCTGTGAGGCAGAAATCTGAAGGTGCCTTCCCTCCCCAGTGCCCCCTTGCCCTGTCCATCCCTGAAATTTGGTGTTTCTCTGGTCCTGCCTCCCTGGAGCAGCAATGGAAGGGTTAAAACCACCTGCATTCCCACCAGGGCCACAGGCCAGAGGAATAAAAGAGCTTTGGGGCAATCAATGATTTAATTTACAAGGAGCTGGCCAGACTTTTCCCCTCGGAGGGCAGGAGCAGATCAGGAGGCAGGGGGAGGTGTGTGCATGTCCCACAGCAATCCCTGAGAGCCTGCCCTGACCTCCGGGCTGTAAAACCTCCTAAACTCCCCAGCACGCTGCTTTCAGCAGAGTTCAGCCCCCTGGCTCATCCCTCCCCTGCAGAACAGCAGAGATCAAATTCATCTGGCAGCTCCGGAGGCTCGGCTCCAATTACGGGAGGCTGGGAGCTGATTGCTCTGCACACACACAGGCAGGAGGCACCGTGGAGACCTCTCAGGGGTGGGAGGTCTTTGGGGAATAGCAGGAGGGAGAGGGGTTTGCATGCAGATCACTGGGAAGGCAGCAAAAGCAGAGGCTAAAAAGCTGTGGCTGGGAGGATGAAACTCCTCCTCTGCTGGGTTCTGAAGGATTTTGGCAAAGCTGGGCCAGCCTGCTGGTGGAGTTACAGGTCTCTTGATCTGGGGAAAGAAAGAAGAGATGCCTTTTGCAGTTTGCAGGAGCTCAGTAGCAGACCTGCCTTTCAGGAAGGGTAAATCCAGAATCCTGAGCAGGTTTCAAGGCAGTCATAGAGCACAGAGGGAGGCACACCCCAAATATCCACCCCAAAAGACAGCATTGCCATAAAAAAGGCATCTAGGCTGTTTCTGGGGTAGAGAGATTGCTCAGGATCTGCTGGTCACCAACCTGAAATTCCCCTCAGTGAGACAAAACATCCTCCCCTTCCTGAACAGATCTGGCTTCTCACTCAGCTCCTCGTGCCCTGCTCCTCAGAATTGCAGAGTGTCCTGCAGATTTGCTCTTTTTGTGGTGAAGGGTCCTCTCATTCCAGCTGAAGGATGTCCTTGGGCTTTTTATCTCCATTCCTTCAACTGCCAGCTCAAAAAAGTCTTTTTCCTGTTTCTCCAAGCGTTCCTCTCTCAGCTCCCTGTTCAGGCAGCAGCTCCATCCCTTCTCTTTGCACTCCACCTCTTGCCAAACCCTTCCAGGTCCTCAAGGAAGGATCTTCACCCCACCATTGTCCCACCCGTGCTGGTTTCAGTCAATCTCTGTTGAGTGTGGATGGTTCAGCACTGCAAACACAGCTTTTCTCTAAAGGGAATTTTTCCCCTGACACCTTCTGCTCTGGAATTTGCCTTTTCCAGAGCCACATTACATCAGAGATTTATGAGAGGCAGGTTCATCCCTGCCTTTCCTTCTTTGTTTCCAGTTTCTGAGCTCCCAGCTCAGAGCAGAAGCTCCTTTCACAGAAGACTCTCTGCAACTGTTGCTCCTCAAGGTCACCCAATTTCTCCCACAGGAGAAATAGATTCCCTTCAGCTTTGGGGAATCAGCAATCTTCCTAAAGCCAATCTGTCTCTCCGTGCCAAATCCATCAAGGGAGATGCCAAAGAGATGAGTCCCTGGGCCACTGTTTGAGGAGCTCCACGTGTGCTGGTGGAATCCATCTCCTGCACTGCAGGGCCCACATGGATTAGCTGTCCCAGGTTTTCATGCCTGGAACAGCTGGTCCCCTTTTCCAAGCAGGGTGCCAGTCAGTGTCACCAGGTTTGCATTGATCAGTTCAAGGTTTACCAGAGAAATCCTATTTCCATCCCAGGAGCAGCAGCCCTGAGTTCCCGTCACCAGCTCTCCCAAGGTGGTTTTGCTCCTGGGCTTCTCAGGTGAGGGAATTTTGGCAGTTCCTTCAGGCCCTCTCTCATTTTTGGCTTCTTACTGCAGGGTGTGGCCTTGTGGCCATTGGGGGATGTGTTTGAACAGCACATGACCCACCCTTTTATAAAAGCTTATTATTTTAGACTCTGTTCTGTGTTCTCCTCCAAAAGTGGCTGGAAATGGAAGCGAACTCCTGAGGTCAGAAGAAAGGCTCTTTTAGCTGTCACGACTGCTCTGCCCCACTTCCCTGAGCGTGGGAGCTGTGTTGGGTAAACTCCTGGCATATGGTCCCACTCCCAGTTTGCTGGATGCAGGAAAAGTCCTCGTTGCCACCTTGGTAATTTCATGTGCTAATTCATCCCAAATAGCCCCAGCTACTGACCTGCTTTAAATACCTCCTTGCACTTCACTGAAATGGCATCAGCTTCTGATCACTGGCCCCATGTTTATTTTCTAGGTCAACCTCTTCTGTAATGTCTTCACATTCCCTGAAATCCTACTAAAATAGCCTCGTGTCGTCCTGGATCAGTAACCATTTGGAGACAAAATCTGTTTATTATCGTGCTCAGGAATAAGTGGTGCCTGCAATAAGCAACATTTGCTCTGCAATCTGTGCCTCAAAAATTAAAGCCTCCATGATGACTCAGTCCCAGTCTGACTGGGGAGATCTAAACTCAGGCTTCAGCACGACCTACAAATTCCTTGCAGAGTTCTTTCCCCAAACAACTTTTATTTTCAGCAGCCTAGCCCATCTTTTCCCTCTGGTTTCTCCTTGCCAGAGTCTCATTCCAGTAATCTGATGCCAATCCCTGTGTGTGGAGGCAGGAATGATGATTATGTGATATCTTCAGGTCCCTCTGTTTCTCACAGAGCTCTCCTAAGACTTGTCAGCCTTAATCTCAGCACTCAACACCCAAACCTAACCAGGGGAGAATTTGCTGTCTGGAAATAGCTCAGCATTCTCAAACCTTTCTCAAGGCATCAGGCCTTGAGCCCGTTGGATTGCAGGAGCAGCATCTGACAATCACTCAGACCTCCCTCAGGATCCCTCCAGCCTGGGGCTGGTACCTGCAATCAATTCCTGTGGGATTCTGCCTCTGTTACTGTCCCAAGGGAAAGGACCATCAACAGCTTTTAGCTTAAATTCTTCTTTTTTTTCTTCTGTTTTTCCTTGCAGATGTCACAGCCTTCTGCTCTTTGGTCCCAAATATGCAGCAGGCTCAGCATTTCTTCCTACAAGTCCCCCCTCACTGACACCTGCCTGTTCCCAAGGTTCTGCAGGACTGGTTTTACCCCCCATCTGCTTTTCCTCCTGTTCTTTGGTCAACCCATTTTCCTTGAGCAGCATCCTATCCCTCTTTGGCTACAAACCATTGCACTCTCCCCTGTGTCTCCCTCTTTTCTGCTGAGCTGGTTTCACACTCCCATTCAGAAGATCCTGCCAGCCTGGGGCTGGGATCTTTGGGTGTAAACACTTCCTTTCAGGAGCACATCTAAGGACAACACAGATGCCAAGCCCCTGGAATTCTGTTTATTACTAATTGACTGGTGGGGGGTTTCTTCTCATTGTGACTATTTTTCCAGATTTAAGCAGTGGAAAATCAAATTCCCTCCCAGGTACTCTCAAGTGAGATCTCCTGTTGGCTTTCTCCTCCCTTTTGGGTTTTTTACTTCCCCACTTGCACTCCATGCTTGTTCCAACACATTTTCCTCCAGCTCAGCAGCTGGAGAGGATGCACAGGGAAGGGGCTGTGGGTGGCAGCCCAGGATGTAGAGGAGGAAGTTTTCCTTTATTCCTGGCATGCTGGAGGGGTAGAGTGAGAGGGATAGAGCTGGATGTAGAAGCTGATTTGGCTGGCAATGTGCCACAGCGCCCCGAGAGCGGAAGGGACATCCCAGATATCCAACACCACCCCACTCCTTCCTCCCACCCATCCCCCCCATCCCTCGGCCGCCAGCACCTCTGAGCTCACACCACATCTCCACTGACCCCCGTGTCATGGAAGGACACCATCAATATTATATTTTTTGCAGACATAATCTCAGAGTCAGTTCATGCCTTGTTGCAGGTCGGGCACGCGGCCGCCAGCGTGATCCTCCAGCCTTTGGCGTTGCCCGGCGCCGCTTGGGCGTCTGGAAACTTCTTCAGCTCCTCCACGGCCTCTCCGCAGAGCCGGCGGAACACCGGCAGCCTCTTCTTGGCCTCGGGGGAGCCTCTCACATCCATGGCCTCCACCCCAGCGCGGGCGGGGAAGGCGGGGAGGTGCCGAGGAAGAGAGGAATCGCAGTCTTCATCTGTGCTGAGGTAGCGCTGGGCTGTAGGGTGGCAGGACGCGGGGCCGTGGGGGACGTGGCTGGCGCCTGCCCTGTCCAGGGGGTGGGAGGCAGGGATGTTCCTGCAGCTCTCCAGGAAGATGTAGCGGATGTCCCTGGAGGTGTGGTAGGGTGTGCATTCCGGCAAGGACAGGCTGCGCACTTCGCACTGGAAAGCTGGTGCCGACATCGGTGCTGGTCTGGCGGGGGGATGAATCACAAAGTTAGCGGGGTGGGAGGTGAGGCAGCTCAGCAGGAATTCTCAATAAACCCTCGTGTCTTTCCACACCAGATTTCCAGAATCCTCCCTCCCCGTCCCTTCTCAAGGGAAATATAGGTTGGATGTTAGGAAAAAGTTTTTCACGGAAAAGGTGATAAAGTTCTGGAATGGCCTGCCCGGGGAGGTGGTGGAGTCACCATCCCTGGGTGTGGCACTGGGTGCCAGGGTTTAGTTGAGGTGTCAGGGAACGGGTTGGACTGGATGATCTTGAAGATCTCTTCCAACCCTGTGTTTCTGTGATTCTCTGAACTGACCAAGTTGCCTCCAGAACAGCAACACAACTCTACCGTCAACTTTCACAGCAAAATCAAATATCCACCAAAATTAAGGCTTTGCTGTGTCTGTATCCCGAGCTCCAGTTCATAGTTGAGTACAGCCAGCACCAGCCTGGGTGTGGGAGGGTGCTGTCAGAGGCAGACAGGTTGTCTCCATCCTTCCTGGAGCTCCCAAGGGGAATGAGTAACCACTGAATGGATTTAGGATCTGAAACTGCCTCTTTGGGGAAAGGCCGACCCTGTGCACTCCCAGCCAGCCTTCTGTGTTCTTCCATCACGACCCACGGAATATTTCAGCTCTTTCCCAGGTTTTGTAAATTTGTAAAATGCAGATTCTCGGGAGGGGGGGAAAAATCCCAACCTACTCCGTGCTTTGATACCTGTCTGGAACCTCCAGAGTTGACAAAGAGAGAAGGCAACCAACCCAGTTCATGGATAATTCATCTCATGCATAACTCATGGCCACACATTTCATGGATAATTTAGGATAAGGGCTTGCAAGATCAGGATCTCACATGGAAGTGAAGGGTCTCTCCTGAACAAAGCTGATGGCAAACTCTAGCTGTGGGACACTGAGTTTCTGCCTGTGGCAACATGCCAGTGGTTAGGAGAGCAGGAATGGTGTGGTTCCTTGGATGTTGGCATCTCCCAACCTGACTGGACTCAAAATGCATCTGGCACCGTGTCTTTCTCTGAGAGTGGCCAAAATCTGGTCAGTCAGAAGAGGTGCAAGCATCCCAAATCTACCAGGAGTTCTTAAAATCCTGGGGCTTGTCCACAAAAAGAAATCCACAAAAAAGAAATCCACAAAAAGAAATCCACAAAAAGAAATCCCCAAAAAGCCCCATCCCTTGCAGCTGTGGCAGACAGGGATGGTGCCTCTCCTAGCAGATTGAGGCAGCAGCTGGGATGTTCCCTCAGATGGGTTCAGGACCATTCACTGACCACTGAGGACCGCTGGGCTGGGGGACACCGGTGCCTTGTGCCACCCCAGAGCTCTGGGACAGGGCAGTGGCCTCAGCTCCCACAGGGTTTGGCTGCTGGAAACCCACCCAAGTCACCCTTCTTGTGCTAACTAACTAATGCTGGCTCCATCCATTCTCCTACAGCTTTGGTTGGTGTCTCTAATAGGAGCAGGATGTAATTAAGCATTTTCCTCCTCATTCTTTTCTGTTGCTCTTTTCTCCTCTCCCAAGCACAGCCCAGAAGGGGATGGGTGATATTTTCTGGTGTGAGAACACCAGGATTTCATGCAGTGAAAGAAGAAATTTGTGCTCTTAGACTTGGGAAGTTGTTTAAACCACCAGCAGGGAAAGCACGCAGCACCCAACGGGAGCCCAAGCCCTGAGACTCACAGGAGGTCAGATCTTAAAGCTCAACTCCCAGGCATCAAACATTTAAAGAGACCAGTGGAAGGCTGAATTATTCAAATCACCCGACGTGAAACGTTCCCCTGCAAGGAGAGGAGAGCTCTCCTTCCCCGGCTCATTGTCTCTGCGGGGTGTCAGAAATGCTAAGGCTCATCCTGCCTTCCCCATCCCCCCTGAGATACTTGGAACAAGTGAAGCACTCCCAGCTGCCAAGAAACATTGAATATTTATGAATTCCCTTAATCACAGAGGCAGGGACCATTCCAACCAGCCTAGTTTGGCGATGTTCTGGCCTTGCCTCCTGGAGAGGATCAGGACTTGCTCCCACAGGTCTTTGTCATCACCCTGGAGCTGCTCAACAGTGGCCAGGGCAGGTGGCAAAGCCCAGCAGTAGCTCCAGGGATGGAGATATTTCATTCCTGCTCCTGCACTGCCTTCTGGGATAAGAAATACAAATTAATTTGCCTTGGGAGCAGAGAGCTGCAAAGTTTGGGGAAAGTGTTCTGACTTCCTTACTGTTCTCTCACCATCGTTATCCCATTATCTCCCTGCACGTGGTGTTTGTTTCAACCTCCACAAGAAGAGCAAGCTCAATGTAGACACCAAAGCACTGATTTTTCTCTCTATTTCTCCCTTTTTACTCTCTTTCTTCTTTTCCCTTTCCCCAGCTCACAGTAACAGAGGGAACTGGAGGAATTAATCATGAGGAAAGAGTTTTTCTTTGGTCAAAATGAAATCCAAGTGGGAAGAGCAGGGGGTTCACTTTTATCTTCTTGTGCTCCACCACAAACAGAAATACATTTTTTAATTCCTCCTAAGCATTTGGCATGGAAGGAAAAGTTCTTGGGGCTTTTTTTATTTCAGTTTTCTGGGGTTTTCAGTTGGGTTTTTTTGGTTTTTAATTTATTTTTTTTTTTTTAGAGGATTGTATTATTTTTTTTCTTAAGATACTTATTACCTTCTTTTAACTGGCTTTGTCATTTAATGTTCAGAGACTCTGGATGAGAAAGCATGTAAAACTGGGTGTCTTTCATGCAGGCACTTGTAAAAACCATTTGTGGGTGCTCACAACCTTCCCAGGTAAGAGATTTGTCAAAGGCAAGTTACTTCCAGTTGAGTTCACTGAGCAAACATCTGGCTTTTAAATGAATTTCCAGGGAGGAGACAGGGTGAGAGGCTGCTGCTGTGGTGGAAGGCTGTGGCTGGGAGTAAACCCCAGGTCTTCAAAATCCCAATTTTTTTAAAGAAAAGCTACAGTGAGGGTGGTTCCAGCCTGGAGAGCTCTCCACAAGGAATGTGCGTGCAGGGAAGGCAGGAGGGCGGATGACTGGCATGAGCCAGCTCTCTCCCTGCTCCCACTCCTGAGGCCACCTGATTTGATGGAGATTTCTCTGCTCTCAGCTCTGCCCTCCCTGGAGCCAGCAGGAGCAGAGAAGCTGCTCAAATATTTATTAAAAAAAACGATGTTCTTACAAGACTCACCGAAATCCAGGATACTTCTCTGTTTGGTCCTGACAGGAGATTAATGTCTTCAGAACACTTCCACGAGGAGCTGGATGGTATCCACCCTGGCTTTGGGGATTCTGGCAGGGGTTGTGCACTGATGTTGAAACATTCCATTGTCATGCGGAATTCTGGGCTGGTGTCACAAAGGAGTGAGGCCTGACCTAGTGTGGCACCAGTGGGAGGCTTTGTCTCTGCTGAGATGTTGGGCACGGCCAGGATGGGAGGGATCTGAGGAGCAGACAGATCCCAGGATTTCCCAGCACCTGGCTGGAGGTGTCACTGTCCCTAATTAAGGAGTAGCAGGTCCCTTGGGGAGCAGCTGTCCCATCAGATGTTGTGTTGTGGTCTGGTCACACCAAAGTGGTCACAGCTGCTGACCACACATGTCACAGTCCCCTCTATCCCATGGCCAGACATGCAGCCACCCCCCAAAGGGACACCTGAGCACTGGTGACACGATAAAGGTGCCCACACACTGCTGTGGGACCCCTACAAATGGGGGATTTGGGGACATTTTGGCCACTCCCTTCATTTGGAAGTTCCCCTGAGCAGAGGCTGCTTGTCCTGGGATAACTCCTGAGCGAGCAAAGATCCTTTCACACCTTGTGCTTCCAGGCTGAGTGACAAAACCCTGGTCCCTCCTGTCAGCACAGAGCTCCAGGGCTCTCCTGGCTGCTGAAGGTACAGCAGAGCCTGGTGTGCTTCCAAAGGGCTCCGGCTTCCTGTCCTAAAACATTCCTCACAGCTGTTAAACAGCTTGCTGCATTAAAAGCCATGAATGAAGTGGAGTCCTACTTGTAAAGAAATAGGTTGCAGGATTTTTAGCACTCTGGGAATCGGGAGCAACAGTGCTTTGTAAATTAGATCTATTAAATACTTAGTGATATCAAAATTTCATGCGGTGCTTTTCTTCAAAGAAATCCGAGGTGGCTCTGCTCACCAAGCACTTCTCCCTCAGACTGACCTGGCCTTCCAGAATCACTTGAGAGATCCTATTTGATCCCAAGCTAATTCCTAATGAGATTTTCTACTTCCTCAAGGCCAGACCAGAGCCTTTTATGCAGACATTTCTCAGCTTTGAAGATGTTTTTTCCAAATACCAAGCATAGAGAGAATATCCTGGTGCTTGGGAGCCACGAGCCTGGATGTGAGGGAGATGGTTCCTTCCTGCAGTGGGTGATTCCTGTTGTGACATGGATTTTACTGAGGAAGAGGCTGGGATGGCCCAGCTGAGTTTTGGCTTTGTAAGGGTGGTGGTTGCAGCCCTCCAGCTGGGCCTGGCAGGCACCAGGTTCCCCAAATAACAGCAGGAAATGGGAATGGTGCAATCAGCACGTCCTGGTCACAAATGAGCCAGTGATCCAGGGAATGGGAGCACTCCTGGTGCTGCTGGTGGGGTTGGCTGGGATCATCAGGGCTGCCTGGAGCTGCAGAGCTCCTGTGGTGCAGCAGGGATCACACTTGGCTGCTGTGGGATGGAGCCTTGGGAAGTGTTTAGAACCCTCAGCAGATTTCTGAAAAGCCAGCCCAGATTCTGGACCAGAGCCTCAGTTTCAGCATCTTTCCAAACTGGAAATAGGTGGGTGGAGAGAGAGACCCTCCCAGCTGGAGCTTCCCACGCCCAGCCAGCCCCCAGAGCTGGCAAACAGAGCCCTCCTCCTGCAGCCAGCCCTCAGAGAGGTTCTGGGATCCCCCTGGGTGCATCCCTCTTGTTTATCCCTGCCTGTGTTGGTACAACAGGTCAGGTGCTGGGAAGAGGCTGCCAGAGATAATGCACACCCTGTCATAGTAACAAGATCATCAGAAGGAAAACTGAGGAGATAATAAACTGGCAGGAAAGCTGAAGAGTGAGAAACAAAAGAGGAACAGAGAAGAAGTGACAATGTTATCTTTGTTTAATGCTCCTCTGAGTCACCATTAGTTATTTAAGATATTCATCTGCCAGCTCCCAGCCCTGGCAAATTAAGAGATCCAACGGTGCTGGGTTGTTTTTTTTTTGTTTTTTTTTTTCATTGCCAAACAAGTTGCTGTGTCCCAAAGGGAAAGGGGTTTTCCATGAGTGATGGATCCATCGTGGCGCAGCCTGCTTTGGAAGCCAGGAGGAGGCAGTGCCACGTGGGAGCACATGGGATTTCTCCCGGGCCTGAATATTTCCGTGGTGGATTCACAGAGGCTGTGGCACAAGGACAGGAAAGATAAGGACATCAGGGATAAGGAGAGCAGCAACAGCCCCTTCCTACAGCTGGAATCCAGATGCTGCATGGACAAAGCACAGGGCTGGCAGCATCCTTTGGAAAGAGGTTGCAAAGTGGGGGAAAACAGCTCAGGTGTGCTGCAGGTCCTGAGTGGGAGTCCATTTTAGGGTAACCAGAAGAGATGGTGCTGTGGGAACTGAGGGGTGACAAGATGTTGTCACAGAGAGCAGAAACCCAACCCTCAGCCCCTCACACACCTGGGCCAGGTGACACCTCTGAGCCACCTCACTTCTCCTTCACTCCCAGACAGGGATCCCCAAGCCAGGTGGAGACACCCAGGTGTGCAGCACCACGTGTGCACCCACGTGTGGGTGTTTGGAGAGGCCTCTCCCCTCTGCTTTTTGCTCCTGTCAATTAACCCAGCATCCAGGAGAGCAGCAAGAACATGAATTTAACATATGGGCTCAAAATAGTGCAGACAGTGTTTCCCTCAGGGCTTTGCAGGGAGAGAGGAGGCACCTGGCAGGAGAAGTGGTGAAGAGAGAGGGAAGAAAGGAGTCACGATGCCCAGCTCCCCTTGATTCATGTCTGTGGCTGAGGAGGGGGTAAAAAAGAGTGACAGGAGGTTCAGAGAGCCCTGGCTGGGTGAGTTTTCCCCTTGCAGAGGGGCAGCTCGGCAGGGCACGTGTGACAGCACTTGGAGCAGATCTCCCTCCAGGGGAACCAGAGGTCTGCAAACTGGTGAGGCGTGGGATTAAATAAATTAATGAGCTGAGGAAGGTGGATAGGAACACTCATCTGGCTGGTTAAAAAAACCCCAACCCACGAGAACTGAGGATTTATGGCAGGGGTCAAAGGCTCCCAGTCCTTCCTGGATCCAGGCTGAAAGCTCCACGGCTGCACATCCAATGCCAGCGTGAAGGAGCAGGACAAAAATGATCCCAACCAAATAATTAGCAGCACAACAGCCAGGAGGACTGCACAGATAATTTGAAAATGTTAAACAACAGCTTTAGCATTGTCAGGGGTTTCTGCTGGAGCCAAAACAGAGCAGGGGAAGAGCTGAAGGATCAGATGGGGGAAGGCTCCACATAACCCAGTTGTCAGTGGCTGGTTTGGGCCCTGTGGAACTCCTGCTGGATAATCTGCTGGCTGGCACCATTTTGGCCCCTGCCATTCCAGCAGGAGCTTCCCTACCCTGATGAAGGAGGCTCACATCCATCCCTGTCCCCACAGCAGCCTGGGCTGGCACTGGGCTCAGCGGTTTCCTTGTGTAGGCCCCGAGCTCGAGATACACTCCCAAAACCAATGAAGCCTCAAGTGGCACCTCTTTCTTGGCTGGAAAAAGATGTGAGAGCTGAGGAGAGGGTTTTAGTGAGGCCAGCACAGACCCTGTGGTGGGCTCGGTGCCAGCAGCCACCCGTGCCCGCTTGGCATTGACGGGGTCTTCCTGCTTGCCTCATGGCCACCTGCCCACCGGGCCTCCCCAGCCCATCTGACACACGCTGGCAAACATCTGCTCGGCCCTAATGACTCTGCCCAGCCCTAATGACTCTGCCCAGCCCTAATGACTCCATCAGGACCGTGCTGGAGGTGGTGGCCTCAGGCTGGAAGGCACCGGAGCCCATCGCCAATCTGCCGGCCCAGCTGTCACCCCCGGGCACAGCCAGGCCACCAAAGCCTTCCTGCCACCACACACGAGGCTCTTGCAGCTGCAAACACCTCCAAGAGGAGCCAACAGCTCCTTGGGGGATGTTTTTGGAAAAGGTTTCAAAGACCTCGGCGCTCTCACTTGGCAAAGCCCCAGCCTTGCGTGCGGTGGAAAGAACGGAACATAAAAACTGCTATGTCCCCTACTTTTATTTTATGTGTTTGTTTTATTTGGGGTGTTTATTTTCGAGGAGATTACCAGTAAACTTAATGTCAATACAGTTAATCCCCATATATATTTATTGAGGGCAATTAGCTGGCGTTTCTATTAAATATACACAATAGAGAGGTGGATATACAGTTTATACAGTATAATTAGATATATACACACACATAAACAGATGCATAACTCTGTCTGCAGCGTGTATGGGTGAGGAAGGACCAGGGTAATGTGCCATGACAATATTTATCTCACACCATATTTATACTCTGAGAGCTGGAGAAGCACAGAGGGGCTCCACAGAAACAGCCACGAGCAAAGTGGGTGTGGGAGGGAGATGGGGGCAGTGCCAGAGGGATTTGGGGGGAAGAAAAGGGGTTTGGGACCTGGGGAGTCAGCAGCAAGTGGAGACTGAGTCATTTAGAGAATCCAGACCAGAGGGAAGCAGCTGCTAATGTGGAGCAAGGGGCACAGGAGGTGGTTTGGGTGCATTTCCCCACTTTGGTGTTTCTGAGCATTTTGCTGTGATGGACAATTTCTCTTGGCTGTGATGGATAAATTCCTGTTGCAGTGGTGGATAAATTCCTGTGGGATGTCTTGTAAATCTTGTGTGTGAGCAGGCACAGGATGGAGGAACCCTCCTGCCGCTTGCCTGGTGCCAGAGCATCCCTGGAGTGCAGCACTAGCTCCAGCAATGGGCAGGAAAACCTGGAGCCCTTCAGCACAGCCCAAGTCCAGTCTGGGTGCAGGTGTGGGAGCAGATGTTGGAGGGAAAGGCAATCTCTGAAAAGCAAAAGCTGCCAGTCTCCCTTGGCTTTTTCTCCAATATTCTTTCCTGGGTGAAACCCTGCCCTGTTCCAGCTGGAGTCTGGGTGGCTGGGGAAGTGTGGTGGGGAAGTGGTTGGATGATTTTCTCTTCCAGCCTGGCAGCTACCCTCTGTTTGGAGTGTCCACCAGCCTCTCCAGAGCAGAGAGGCTGAGGGAGATTTGGCATTTTGTGGTCCTGCAGCTCTCAGATCCTCTGGAAGCACAGGACAGCAGCTGGGTTAGAGGACCGAGGAGAATTTCCTTTATTTCCCACCCCTCCTTGAGAAGTGCCATGAGATGTGGAGTGAGACAGCATTTCTGGACCTCATCCCACCAGGAAGAGAAGGCACTTTGGAGATGGTTTGAGACAGATTTTTAAACCCAGAAAAATCTGGCCCCTGTGGAAATTTTCACACCCTTATCCCAGCTTCAGGGTGGGTGCAAGTGTTCGACCAACGTTCCTCTCCCCAAAAGGCCACCCCTTACCTGGATACAGCCAGGCCTGGCACTCTGCAAGCTTGCAAAAGCCTGCTGCACTTCTTAAACACCCAAATTATAGTTTATAATTATAGTTTACTAGCAGGAATAAAAACTAACACTGTTATTTCCCCTGTTCAGCCTCCCCAGCAGCCGTTCCTACTCGTGCTGGAGCTGCTCAGCTGAGCAATGGGAGCTGCTCATGGGTGTGCCTCCAACTCCATCATCCCAAACCCCTGCGAGGGCAAAGAGCCTCCCTCCTTCTGCATCCAAAACCTCTGGCCCATCCCAGAGTCAGTCTGAGGGCTGACCTTTTCTGCTTTAAAAACAAAGTCAATTTATTCCTTTTTGTCCTCCTTCAATCTGCTCCTTCTTGGCTGCCACCAGCCTGGTTTTCAGTCACCAAGAGCTCTCACTGTGGGCTGCACAGGCAGTGTTAAAATCCTGCCTGCAGCTACTCGTGGTGTGAAGATGCCTCCAAAAGATTCCCAGAGTCCTCAACATTCCTCTTTCCTTTGAGCTTCTCCAGCATTGTCCCAAATATAAATGACTGGCTGAATGCTGGGATCACTTTCCTCCCCTCAGCTCCATATCCTGCTCCTCCAGGGCAAAGAATGAAACCTCTTCCTCCTCCTCCTCCTCCTCCCTTCCAGTTCTGCTCAGGGAATTTGATTCCCAGCCACTATTTCTGGCTATTGATTCCTGCACTCCTCACTGTGGTGGGAAGTGACCTGTAACCAGAGCAGCACTGTGGGTTTATCAATCTCCTTAAGATAATTGGGAACACGGGAAGGTGGAGAAGGGAATAAATGGTGTGAGTGAGAGGAGTTTGTTTACCACTCAGTGGGCAAAACCAGAGCCAGCCAGGGAAACCCTGCATTTCATCATGGCCAGCCTGGAGGAGCTGGCTTTGGATTCTAGGTCAGGATTTGGGAATATCTATCCTGGGATCAGATGTCAACTCTTGCCTTAGAAAGGTCTCCTTGCCTTGAAAAGCCATGAGAGCCCACCCTGGGGATGAAGGGGTTGGATAAGAATTGTTGTGACCAGTAATGGATCCAAAACACAATAAATTAATTTTTCAGGCAGAGCCTGGATTTGGAAGGGTTGGGTAAGAATCTTCATGACCATTAACAGATCCAAAACACAATAAATCCCTTTTTCAGGCAGATCCCATCCCCACAGCCCAGACCAGCCCCTCTCCCAGTGCCCTGATGAGGAGAGCACTGCTTGGCACGCTCCGAAGCAGCCTTGGAGGGATAATTATAATTTTGGCCTCTTTGCTATTGAAATGTTGCCTCTAATTAACTCCCACCCCAGCAGCCAGACCCCTCCTGGGAGCTGGGCTGGGTTTGGGACGGGCTGGGATCAGCCAGGAGCGAGTGCAGGGTTCAGTTCCATGGATCTCCCCCAATTTGTGGTTCAATTGCTGTGAGCAAACTCAGCAATCTGAGGGTGATTAAACGCCCCAGTGCTGCCAGAACAAACCCCCAGCTCCCATTAGCAGCCTGGGAGCAGCAGGTCATCTGCAGGTGCGTTCAAAGCCCTCGTGGTGCCCTTGCACAAACAGATTTCCAGAGTGCAGAAGGTGGCTGGCAACAGAGAGTTAAAAATGAGAATTAAACCCACATCTCCTCAAGGCTAAGACAGGGCCTTACCCCCGAATAATCACTTTGCTGCTCCTCCATGACCTCTCTGCGATGCAAATAGCTTTGCAGTGGAAGGGCTAATTCATTCTCACAGCTAAAAATGATCATTGCTGCGAGAAAGTGTTCTGGGCGTGAATCCTTTGCGCAGCAAATAGCAGTATTAACAGGTTCATTTTCTCCCAGCAATGCTATCAAAAAGCTCTTTAAGCTGCTTCCAGCACCCAGCACGGATGCAGCAGCCTGCAAAAGGGGTGGGAGATATGATTGCAGGCAGACCTCCTGCCTCAGCCTGCAAAGCCAACCCAGCCCCGTGCTGGGAACAACCAGGAGAGTCCCTGTCCCCTCCTGAGGTGCCCCTGTCCCAGGGATGGCTCCACTTCTGAGCAAATATTTGGGGAATTTCTGCTTTTCTGGAGACCAACAGGCAGCACTGGGATTGGGGTGGTAACCCTGGACAGGACAGTTCCATGTCCTCCTCCCCCAGCTGATTTTGGGATCGCTGGGCATCATGGTTTGCCTGCACGCAGTTGTCCCCTGCTGCTAATTGGTGTGGTTAATTAGTGTGGTTAATTGGTGTGGTTAATTGGTGTGGTCCCAGCTCTAAACATTGCATCCCACCTCGGTATCTCTAAGCTCTGAATGGAGGCCAGGTGTAAATCTTTATCTCCTGCACTTTTCCTGGAATAGGAAGGAATAAGTAGATGAATCCCTGAAATTATTGGATGGATCATTGCCAAAAACTGGGAGGGAAACATGAGCTGCTGCTGCTGTGTTTATCCAGGTACAGCTACAGGTGCTGTAACTCAGGTGTGGCTGTGGTGCTCCAGCTCAGATGGGTTTGGGAATTGTGTGATAAATTTGATTTGAGGCTAATTCCAGCTGCTTTTCAGACATCTTCCCAGTGACTCCCTGACTTTTGCGCAATGCCAAGCTCTTGAGCATCAGAGAAGCACAGAGCAGTTTGGGCTGGAAGGGATCTGTAAAGGTGCTCAAGGCCAACTCTCCAGCACTGAGCAGGGACATCTTCACCAAGACCAGGTTGCTAGAGCCCCATCCAACGTGGCCTTGAATATTTTTAGGGATGGAGCATCCACCACCTCTCTGGGCAATAAAGAAAAAAATGCTTTCCTTAGATTTGGAATCTTGATTTTGGCCTTGAATATTTTCAGGGATGGAGCATTCACCACCTCTCTGGGCAATAAAGAAAAAAATGCTTTCCTTAGATTTGGAATCTTGATTTTGGCCTTGAATATTTTCAGGGATGGAGCATCCACCACCTCTCTGGGCAATAAAAAATGCTTTCCTTAGGTCTAACCTTGATTTCCCATTGTCCTAGATTGCAAGGCAATGTGTATTCTATTTGCCATCTGCTAGAGGTGGGGCAGTTCTCTGCTGTTCATTGGGCAGTTTTCTTTATCTCTCCCACACCCAATCCTCCCTCCAGGAGATCTCTGCTGTCCATGGGCCAGTGAGTGTCCCTGCATGGCTGATCAAATTCCATCATCCCATTGGGAGAGGCTCCACCCAGGGGGAGGAGCCAAGCATTCCTACCTGGATCCAATCTGAGATTTTGGGATTCCAGCACAGCCTTTCCACTGGACTCCCAGAGGAGCAGCTGCCTTTTCCACTGAATCTTCAGAGGAAGACTACACCCTTCTACAGGATCACTGCTCCAACAGAACCACAGCTGGCACTCCAGGAGGGCTGCAGCCACAATTCCAGTTGGACTGCTACCACCACCCTGACCCACAGGGTGTCAGGTTGTATCCTGACTCTGTCAGTGTTGTTTTGTATTACTGCATTGTTTATTTTATTTTTCATTTTCTTCCCTAATAAAGAACTGTTACTCCTGCTCCCATATCTTTACCTGAGAGCCCCCTAATTTCAAATTTATGACAATTCAGGGGGAGAGGGTTTACATTTTCCATTTCAGGGGAGGCTCCTGCCTTCTTTAGCACGCACCTGTCTTTACAAACCAAGACACCCATTTAATTTAAAGCCATTCCCCCTCGCAGTGGTATACATGCCATTACAGGATGGCACATCTGGGGGTCGAGGCGTGGAGATGAGGCTTTGCAGCAGGAGGGGGGACAGGGCTGAGCAGCCTTTTCCCTGGAGCAGCAGGCTGTGGATTCCCCAGAGCCCAGGGATGAGCTGGAAGCAGCAGCTGGCTCTGAGCAAACGCTCTCCAAAGGTCGGCAGCGCTGCTCCCTTCGCGGGAAAGCCCACACGCCTTCCCCATGACAACCTGTTACACGCTCCAAAGCTAAACAATATTGCTCTTTTTCTTTATTTTTTTTTTTTTTTTTTTCCTTAGCTCCTGGGCTGCCTCTTTCGTTCAGCAGNTAGCTCCTGGGCTGCCTCTTGCGTTCAGCAGAGCTGCTGCTTCTGCCTCCTCAAATCCAAACCGAGGCATTTTGGGGTGATGGGAGTTTGCGCCAGGAAATTCGGGGAGAGCTTGGCTGAGTTTTCTTGGCTGTGCCAGGAAATGCTGGGGAGAGCTTGGCTGAGTTTTCTTGGCATTGCTGGGCAAGAGCAGAAATGGGGAGAATGGAAAAGCTGGGATTGGATAAATCTCTTGCTCCAATTTCATAAAACAGCAATGCAACTGTCAGGAAAATTAATGCACAAACACCGGAGGTTTATGTCCAAAAAGGAGACACAGGAGTCCTGGAACTTTATTTGAATAAAGGGAGAGGCCATGGGGAATTCCCCTGGATCTCTCAAATTTTTGGAGAACACAGCCTCCTTTTTATCCCAATTTCCCAGCCACATTTCCCTCTCTCTTTCCCCATTGGCTGAGGTATTTGAGAGGTACAGACTTCCCAAAACACCTAATACCTAACACCTCCTTTTAATATATAAACCCCTCCTTTTATTTTCCTGTGTCAATCAGTGGAATTCCTATGGAATTTATGGGTCTTCCCACTGTTTCTTTCATCTCTCAGTATCGAATTTTATTTCTCAGCAGACCCACAGTTTATTTGTAAAGACAAATCTCTCTCATTCCTTTCACAACCAGGAGTAACCTGGCAAGGAAGCAGGAGCTGCAATTCTAGGGAGGGGGAAAAGGATAATAGAAGGATTGTGGAGAATAGAAGGATTTGTGGCACAAAGAGGGGTTGGATAGAGATGTCCCTCTGTCCTCCACAGTGTCCACCTGGCACGAGGAGCAGCTCCAAGGCAGGAAAAGGAGCCCCAGCACCATCCTGGGGCTCTCCATGGGACAGCAGTGCCCAAACCCCTGGCTCCAGGGGACATTTAATTGTCCCTTATCTCAGGGACAGCCTGACCACAGAGCATCCCAAGGAAGGGCTAAACTCAAAACCCAGGCTCCTTCCTGGATCCATCACACGCCCCCTCAACAACCTTGGGCAAACTGTTGAGGCTTTCCACAGCAAAACAGCATTAACAGGCCTGGCCTACTTTGCAGGGATGTTTTGAAGACAAATTTGTGTTTCCCTGGGGAAAAGGGACTTGTGGAAAACCTGTTCACACACCGAAACTGGGCTTAGCCTCCCTGTTTGTAAATGACTTGCTAAGGAACTGTCTCCAGGGAGAAACTTGCTTTTTTTTTTTGCCTTTTTTTTTTTTTTTTTTTTTTTTTTTTCCTTTTTTTTTTTTTTTTTTTTTTTTTCCCATGAAAGAAAAAAAAAAACACCCATCAAGATAAATTCCTGGCTATCAAATCAAAAGATCTTCGGTAACCTCTTCGGCTATTAAAGTCAAATAACGATCATAATGAGCACTGCAGTTTCACTCATCTCAGAAGATAAAATAAGAAAAGCCAGGCCAATTTCTTTTTGCTTGCCAGCAGATAAGAGCCTGACCCAGATTGGCAGAGCTCAGCTGCCTCCACAGCTTTGATTTTTCTTGGGGGAAGCTCAGTTCTGGCTGGGGGACCCCCAACCCTGAGGTTTCAAACCTGGCAGAGGCCCAGGTGTGATGGGGAGCACCAGCTTTGTCCTCCCACTTTTTCTTCTCCCTGGACACAACATCAGTTTAAAGACTAAAGAAAAGGGGAAAAAATAAAGCCCTGCTCTAAGTTGTGAGCGCTGATCCCTTGGGAAT
The DNA here is from genome assembly GCA_013397555.1 of Urocynchramus pylzowi. NCBI lineage: Eukaryota > Metazoa > Chordata > Aves > Passeriformes > Fringillidae > Urocynchramus > Urocynchramus pylzowi. The sequence continues at coordinate 84,485 of VZRH01004423.1, forward strand.
TGCAGCCTGAGGTGGAGAAAAACAGCAATTAATGCTTTGGAGAGGATGAGGTTTGTGCTGTCCCTCCGATGCCTTTACATTCATTATATTTAAAAGTAGTTTCTGCCAAGCCTGACCCTTTAGTATCACAAAAAGTTCCTTTTGTCCCTTTTCCCCCTTCTTTTCCCCCCTGTGAGAGGGCAGGAGAGATGGAATGGGCTAAACCAAAGCAATCTGATTGAGTAATGAATAAAGATTAATGAATTTTTGCTACCGTCAATGATTCTATGGTAATTGCTTTAATAATATAAAATTATTTTCTGCTCCAAACTATGATTAATGATACCAATGGAGCATTTGAATCATAGGCCTTGTGTTTTTGGTAAGTTCACTGATTAAATAACTAATATAATAGTTTACTCTTAATTTTTCTATGGGCAGCAATCACCCACTAATTAATTGGGGCACCAGGGTTGAGTGAACCTATTGTTTTGTGTATCAAAACTCTCCTTCATCTCTTGACTCCCCACCAACAATTTAAAGGAGCAACAGCTTCCTTTCCACGTTGTTTTTTTATTATTTTCCACATCAGAAAAATGTTCATTAATTATATTTTCAGGGTAGTGGGAAGTGAAATGGGGGACACTCATTTTAGGGCAAGATGGAGACAGAGTGAGCAGGGTCCTGTCCCAAAGCCAATGGAAGAAGAAGAAAAAAAAGATTTTTCACCCCATTTTGGGGCAAAAACATCCTACTTTGTAAACATTTCACGTTCATTCGACCATCCTGGACTAGAGGTCCTCATTTGCACCCCAAAATCTCCACACCTGGGAACTCTTTTTGCCTCTTTGGCACCAGAGATAAATCAGCAGAGGCCTCCCCGCCTCTGCGGGGTGTTAATGAAGCGTTTAATCATTTACTGTTTCTCTTGCTCTGCCTCCTTTTTATTTCAGTTTGCAGGAATCAGAGAAACACTGGAGCGTGGCAAAAGGCAGCTATTGAACGTCTGTGTCTGTTATTTGCCCCCATGATGGGGAATTAATTGCCTTTTGATTAATGAGCCCTTCAGAGCTGAGTCTGAGCTGGGACTGAGGGGAAGGAGGAGAGAGAAGGGAAGAAAATCAGCTGCTCTGCTCCAGCCTTGGTGTTTTCTTGGCTGCCAAGAAGGGGTTAAAGAGCCAAAAGCTGGATGGAGAGAGATGGTGGGAAGGCAGAGGGAGAAATCTTAGTCCTGGCATGTGTCAGAGGAGAGAGAGAGAGAAATTGAAGCAGCAGTTTTAATTCTGTGAGTGCTTTCACGCCCCTCAAATGGAGAAGGGGAAAATTATTTAATTAAAAATATATTTACTTTTAATGCAACCATCAATATTTCCATCCGTGCTGATTGTGGAGAGGGGTTGTGTGTTTGCATGTTTAAACACTTGGGAGCTCTGCCTCTCGCTGCTCCTGCTCCAGCAGCAGCCAGAGAGTATGCACAGCCAGATCCTGAGCACACACAGATCCTGTGCACACCCAGAACATGTGCATGCACACTCAGATCCTGAGCACACCCAGATCCTGAGCACAC
>VZRH01004423.1:97405-114746 GCA_013397555.1 Urocynchramus pylzowi
GGGATCCAAGGGCTGGAATTGGGGTATTCATGAGGGAGATCCTGGGGCAGGAACAGGGGGACTCATAAGAGGGATCCAAGGGCTGGAATTGGGGTATTCATGAGGGAGATCCTGGGGCAGGAACAGGGGGACTCATAAGAGGGATCCAAGGGCTGGAATTGGGGTATTCATGAGGGAGATCCTGGGGCAGGAACAGGGGGACTCATAAGAGGGATCCAAGGGCTGGAATTGGGGTATTCATGAGGGAGATCCTGGGGCAGGAACAGGGGGACTCATAAGAGGGATCCAAGGGCTGGAATTGGGGTATTCATGAGGGAGATCCTGGGGCAGGAACAGGGGGACTCATAAGAGGGATCCAAGGGCTGGAATTGGGGTATTCATGAGGGAGATCCTGGGGCAGGAACAGGGGGACTCATAAGAGGGATCCAAGGGCTGGAATTGGGGTATTCATGAGGGAGATCCTGGGGCAGGAACAGGGGGACTCATAAGAGGGATCCAAGGGCTGGAATTGGGGTATTCATGAGGGAGATCCTGGGGCAGGAACAGGGGGACTCATAAGAGGGATCCAAGGGCTGGAATTGGGGTATTCATGAGGGAGATCCTGGGGCAGGAACAGGGGGACTCATAAGAGGGATCCAAGGGCTGGAATTGGGGTATTCATGAGGGGGATCCTGGGGCAGGAACTGGGGGACTCATAAGGGGGATCCAAGGGCTGGAATTGTGGTATTCATGAGGAGGAGGATCCTGGGGCATGAATTGGGGGACTCATGAGGAGGTTCCAGGACTGGAACTGAGAAGTATCCCAGGTCTGGAAGTGGGGGGCTCACAAGGAGGGGCCCAGCACCCGAGGCTGCCCAGTTTTGGAGCAGGATGAGGACTCAGGGATCCATCCTGAGGAGCACCGGCGCTGCCAGGGCGGGCTGAGCTCCTCCCGTGTGTTCCATCTCCTCCATCCCATCCTCTCCTCCTTTTCCTTGGCCTGGTTGCCCCGGCCTGGCCGCTGGCCCGGGGTTAAGGAGAGCACTTTATTGTGCCTAACGAGGCGCTTTGCCCAGCCAGCCAGAGCAGCCAGCTCAGCCCTGGATTGTCTTTCCCTTTTTATTGCCCAGCGGGAGGAGCACGGGGAAGGTCTTTATGTGATTGTAGAGAAAGACAAAATGCCTTAATAGCAGCCGGCGCTGCCTCTCTGGGACCCAGGGGACACTGCAGCAGCCCGTAATAATCATCGTAAATAAAAGGGGATGGCTCTGGTGTGCGGCATGGGCCGTTAAAACAAGCCCCAGGGTGGAAGGGATGTCTTAAAAACAAGCTGGAGAGGATGTTTCTCTCCTCATTGCCCCTCTAATTCTCCTTTCCTGCATGGCAGAGCAGGGGAAGGCTGGCACAGCTCAGCTCTCTCCCAGCCTTGATTAGCCTAAACAGCACTTTTAGATTATAGATTATAATATATAATTTAATTATAATTATAATCATAATTATAATTATATATTATTGTTATAAATATTATTTTCAATTATTTTATATTATATTATTTTCTATTATTTTATTATGTTATATATAATATATTGTTATTTATTATATATTACTATTTATTATATATTATTATTATTATATATTATCTGTGCTTCTCTGCTTCCATGGCCTTAGGGAGGGTTATCCCACACCCTTAGGCTCAGGTCTGACTTTCTGACCTAGCAAAACTGAGGTAAGGCTGTGTTTAATCTTCCCAGCCCTCACACACTGAACACAACCCAAATTACTCCTTCCTATCCCTTTACCACAAGTCTTTTTCCAGCTTGGTTTTCCCCATTGTACTTCTCCGAGTGTCCTGGGGCTCTGGAGGTCTCCCTGCTTTGGGTGGGAGGAGAAATCCACAATTCCAGCCCAGAGCTGCAGAGCAAAATGCATAAATCAACCTTCAGAAGAGAGAAAAGGAGAGGTAAATGGGAAGGAACACGGATTTTACTGACAGGGAATGAGCCACATCTCTCCCTGTCTCCCTGGCTGGAATATTTAACTCAAAACCAAGATTTTACCAAGCTTTAGTAGCCCTAGGAGTAATCCTGGATGTGGCATCAGAGCAGAGCTCCTTGGGACAGCCCCAAGGGACAGAAGGGACTCCATACACCAAAATAAACTTCCAGGAGAAAGATGATGGCTGTGACAACTTTTCAGGGAGCCTGGGATGGGCTGAAACCTCCTTCTTTAATGGCTTAGAGCATGTTGGGGACACAGGAGGTCTCAGGAGGGAAGGGACCTTAAAAGACTTCATCAAAGAGGATGCATGAACTCCTTTTCCTTTTCTATAATACATGCTAGTCTCTCTCAGGGTGTTTTTCATGGCTTTGCAAGCAACAGATTGGCAGCTAAAACTGTTTCTCTCTCTCTCTTTGCTTTAGTTTCTTTCCCCCTCTGCAAATGTTTGGCAGAAAGGAGAACCTGCAATAAAAAAAAGAGGAAAAAAAAAGGAGAAAAAAGAGAGTTGATTAAAAGCCCTGAGCTCTAGCTGCGAAAATGTTTTGAAGCAACTGTAACTACCTTTATTTTCTACATAATTCTTGCATTGTGTTGCATTCACACCCTTCACAGTTCCATCTGTAATTCCAGCGTGGAGCTGCTGGTGCTCTGAGGGAAGGGTTTTTCTTGCCACATGCAGGAAACCCCTGCCCTACACCCTCCCCAGCCCTCCAGGCTGTTCCTGGGGCAGAAGATCTCCCAGGAATGGCTGGGAAGAGCTCATGGAAGGAGTTGGGACCCTGGCAGGTGCCTCAGGGGGAGGTGACAGCCCCAGGAGGTGGGGAGCACACATGGGTGATGATCCAAAATACATTCTGGGTATGGAAACATCCTGCAAGCCCAGCAAGGGCAGCCCAGAAATCCCCAGGGCACTGCCCAGCATCCTGGGAAGCCACAGCTGAGGAGCTGCTCCTGGGTTTTGGCATCTTTTCATTTTAATTTTCCCCTGCTCCTGGCCAAACCCTCCACCCCCACATGAGCACCACTCAGCAGCTGCTGCTCCTGCTGAGCCACACCTGAGGGAGCAGGTGGCATCCTCAGCTCTGCTGTCCCCAGCTGGATTGTCCCTGTCACCAATTATTGCAGTCCCACATGCCAAGGAAGTGGCAGGCACAGGGAAGAGGAGGTTGAACCTCACCCAGGAGCAAAGGAACAAAGTGTACCAACACCTACAGAGCCCTGCCTGCTGCCTGTGCTCCTGCCCGTGGGTAATTTGGTGACACAGGACAGGCACCAGCTGGGAAACAGGATGGGATTGACCCCAGGAACTTCTGGCACTGAGCAGGACAGGCAGCTCCAGGTGAGCCCGGGGATCTGGAGCTGCCACGGGTGTGAGGGGCCAGGGCTGGCACACGGGATTGGCTTCCACCTCCTGCAGCATCTGGAGACTTCCAGGGATAAACCTGACAGGAATTCCCAGTCCTGGGCAGGACAAAAGGCTCCTTGCACTGATCCACACGGGATGGGTCAATTCTACATGGACCCCTGAAATTCCAGCTCTGATTCAAAGCAGGTGTTGTTCCAAAGCCCCACATTCCCTGCAACCCAAATCTGTGTGGCCAGAGCCAGCCCTGCCTTCACATCCAAACTGCCTCTGGCTTTCCTCCTCTTGGAGATGAATTTTTTTGGGATGCAGCAAGTCATGAGGAAGTGGGGAAAGCCCAGGACCTCCTGCTCTGCTCCACCTGATGGCAACCAACCCTGGGTTGCCAGGAGCATTCCTTTGTGGGATATTTATGGATATTTCACACCAGCAGAGCAGCCAGGGGCCAGGAGCAATTTGGTGCCTCAGCAATCACACCCAGAGCCAGACCCTCGTTTCCAAGATGTCCTGGTAAAGCAGTGGCACTGTCACAGCCAAGGAGAGCTGTGCCCTGCTGTGTGCCACGTGTGCCACCAGCCCTGTGCCAGCACAGCCACTGCAGCCTGGCCAGGGAATGCTGGGCTGCTCCGTGCCCAGATTCCAGCACTCTCTCCATCCCATGGGTGGCTCCTGTGGCTCCTCAGGGCCTTGCCAACCCCAGCCACCACATCTGCCACCTCTTCCCATGGCAGGGAGGATTTGATTTGGGAGCTCTGCAGTGTCTGCTTTGCTTCCCTTGCGAGGTTCCTTGGAAATTCACTCCATGTCCTGCAGGAAATGGAACCATTTTAACACCACGAGCTCTGCCTTGGTTCCAGAGATGGGCCCTGGCTGGGCCATGGCCAGGGGAAAAGCATTCCCAGAGATGGGAAATTGTGGGAATCAGGAAAATAGAAATTTCCACAAACACTAAGAGTTTGATCTGCAACCTCAGAAAGAACTCAGATTGACGTAAAAATAAAATACACAAACATTAAGTAAAAAAAAATAGTAAACTTATGTTTCTATAGTTGCAAATAAAAATATACCTTAAGTAAGAAATAATATTGAGTAGAATAGTGAAAAGTCTATGATATAATAATGTAATTGTATAAAGTAAGCTAAAAGTTTAAAAATTATAATAGAAGCATATATGTACATGTAAAACAGAAAACCCATTAAGCAAAAATATCAACAATACAACAAAATTAGGTAAAACTGGTAAGTTAAAAAAAAACAAAATAAACCTTACAGCATCTGTACACGCTAAAGCAGCAGAGAATCTGAAAAATATAAAAGCTAAAAACTGAGGTACTACCTGCTCTTCTGCAGGCTGAGTTATCCCAAATAAACACAGCCAAGGTGCTGTGCTGTAGGAAAGGACCTTGCCCCGGAAATCCCTCTGGGAAAACAGAGGGAAAATGAACATTTGGACTCTGAACTCAGCTCTGTGGCCTCAGCTTTCCAGGAGCTGCTCCTGGAAATGCAGTCAGGCAAAGCTGGCTGTGTCCAGGGATGGAGCAGGCTCAGGATGAGCCCTGTGTGCTGCTGCTCCCATCCCAGAGTCCCCAGGGACACCCCACGGCTCCACGGGGAGCTGGGAGCCCTTGGGATGGTGCTGGAGCCACAGAGGCAGAGGTTTGAGAGAGACACTCAAATTAATTTTATATCAAATCCAGTGGTTCCTGCTGAGGTATCAGGGAGGTGGATAAAGGACCTGTGGGTCAGGGCAGAGATATTCCCAGCCTGGGAATGGGATCCACGCAGGGAAATGTGGTTCTCACTTCACTGCAGTGCTCCAGGATGCAGAAAAAGCAGCTTCCATTTGTAGTTCTGAGTCAAATGTTTTGACTCAGGGAAGAATTTTTGCAGCCTTCTTTTCCTCTTAATGTGTTTCGATTTTTTTTTTTTTCCTTTATCCTTTCAATAGAAAGCAGAAAATTTTTGTAAAAGCCTTTCTTTGTTCAAATCTGCAATTTCCAATTCAAAAAAACAACTTGTTTATCCCCCTTTTTTTCCTGGGGTGCAGCTGGAGTTTCTAATGAGGAAAAGGCACTGATGCTCATCTCAGGAAAACTCCCTGGCATTTTCCAAGGCCAGACCCACATGCTGGATGAGCCACATTTTCCTACAGCTGCAGGTTAATGGGATTTTCCACACTCACTCCCACATCCAGAGGATTCCCTGAATCCCCCAGGAGAAATCCCACCAGACTCCTGTGGGTCCCAGGTTAAGCCTGCTCTTAATCTCCCGACCCAAATATCTTCTCCTTTATCAGGTGTGACCCTAAATCCATGGGATCAGTGGAGGAGGAGATTCATGGAATGGGGTTGGGGCTCAGCAGCCCCTGAAAAGGGCAGAGTCCAACCACAACCACCTCATGGAGAGCAAGGAGGCTCCAAATCCTAAAATAAATCCTATTAAAGCAAGGGGGGGAAAAAAGCTCAAATAGGATTTATTTTAGGATTTGCATCTGGAGATGCCTCCCCCTCCCCTCTGGTGGAGAGCCAGCACTGAGGAGAGGTTTTAATGCTGAAGTTCAGCTCTGTGCATCCTCAGGGCTGTTTTAGGAAGGGATCCTGGGCTGCTGTGGGATGAGGGTGGAGATGGGGCATTGCAGGGTCCCTCAGCAGCAGGAGCCTGCCCTATGGAATCAGCTTGGATGAGCTCATTCCCAGAGCAGAAGGATTGGCAGGAACACTGAGAGGATGACTGGAAATTAAAAACAAACAGAGGAGAGCCAAGAATCATTTATTTGGAGAACATTTTGCAGGTTTTGTTTAGGGTCTGGTTTTAGCCTGGCACTTGTTGATTGTATTTGCACTGGAAATAAGATAAATGTGACACCTGCTCCAGTTAATCTTTCCCTCCCTTTTCCTCCCCCCACCAAAACTCCTTTATTTGAGGAATTCACCAAAAAGAGATTGGGAAAACGAGAGAGATGTAGGATGATGTGCCTGATTAATGATTCTCTGAGGGGAAAAGGAATCATTTACCCACGATATGGAGCACTTTTGATTGAAAAGAACTTTGAATTCCGTATTCAAGCCAGGAGCAAAAAGCAGGATAACAAACCCAGGAAAGCTCGTGTCCCTTCTGTTTATCACCACTGGCCCAGGGGGCTTTGCACTGCTATTAAAACAAGATATAGGGCGAGTCAATAGGAGTGAAAATGAGTAAATATGCAAACAGGCTTCCAAATCCAACAGCAAGCAGCGCCGGGATGGAGGGAGGATCCAGGGAGGAGGGTTTGTAGGGACACGAGGATTCTTTGCTCTCTGATGGGTCATTCCTCCTTTTAGCATATTTTGTGCAGGGAAATCCCATTCTCCACTGCCTGTGCAGAGGTGGGGATGCATTTCCAGCCAGGAAAGCTTTTCCCAAAGGTTTGGGAAGCAGGGCTTGGCTGCGGGGGGTCAGATCAGGAAAAGTTTTGCTCTGAGCAGAGATCCCAAACCCTTCCAGTGCTGTGCCCGATCAGGGACAGCTCCCATGGATTTATTCCATTCCTCCCATCACTCCTTCTGCAACAAAGGACCATTAAACCCATCAAGGGCATTCTTTTTCCCCATCTTTCCACACGGATTTTTAATATCCAAGGAAACAAACCAGCAATTTGCCCGTTTCCTCCCAATAATCCGTGAAGAATGAGCGAAGAAAATATTGTCCCGATCGTGTTAATTGGGCGCTAATGAGCCATTGCCCTGTTCTGTGAATTGTCTGCTCGTGTCTCCCCACCCTCCTCCTCCTCCTCCTGCTGACCCCATTGATTCCAGGAGCGTCAAGGACTCGGGATGAACGTGGGGAAGGCAAAGCAGGAAAAGCAGAGAGGGAACGGCGTGCACGGAATGAGCTGTTTGCTTTCCCCTGATCATTGCTATTAATAAAACATTACATTAAATCAGGGCTGGAAGGATATAATTGGGATCATCCATCACATTTCCAGAGGAGAAGAGCTCCCGTTTGTCAGCTGAGCGGAGCAGCCACTGTCACCCCAGCGCTGAGAGGGGACAAGGGACAGCCTGGTGTCCCCATCCAGGTTCCTATCCATCCCCTCCCCAGAGTCAACACCACTTTTGTCCCTTTTCTGCCTTTCTTTTCCATGGGGAAAGGCAGGAGTTGGGAAAACAAGGGAATATCAATTGGAAACCACATGGCCGGGCCAGAGTCTGCTGGGATTTGGGATTGAGGATTTGGAATTTGGGATGAGGACTGAGGATTTGGGATTGACAATTTGGAATTTGGGATTGAGGATTTGGGACTGAGGATTTAGGATTTGGGGTTGAGTATTAAGGATTTGGGATGTCCCATCCCTGGAAGGGTTCAAGGCCAAGTCAAACAGGACTTCTGGCAGCCTGGCCTATGGAAGGTGGCCCTGCCCTGACCAAGATGGTTCCTGAGGTTCTTCAAAACCATTCTGATCCATGATTTGGGGTTGAGGGCAGTCTCTGTCCATGGCCAGCTCCTCTTCACTCCCCACAGAGACAAAAACTCCTCCATCCCAGCAGGAAACACCCCTGGGACTCACTGCAATGCATTCCCTTGCAGCAGGGAGCAGAGCAGTTGGAATTTAAGCCACTTTTCAGGGCAGCTGGAACCATTCTGTGAAGGGCTGACCCAACAACTGGAGATTTGTTTTTCCCAATCCCAATAATTTGTGTTGGGCTACTGCACCTCTTCCTTGGCAGCAAATAACTCATCCATGTGTTCCCACAGGGGCACAGGGGTGGATTGGGGCTGCTGGGCTGGCAATGAGGGAATTCCCTCTGCCCCAAATTCCCACCTTGGCTCTACATGGAAAATCCTGCCAAGGGCTGCAGAACTCCTGGATCTTCCCGAGTCCCAGCCCTGGATGAGCCCTTGGTCTGAGCTCTATTAAATCCCTGTGCTGGCAGCTCCTGACTAGATTTCCAGGTGGGACTTTGTTTAGTCCCATTTCTCTGAAATTTAATAAATCCTTTAATATTTCCCCCCACTGTGAGCGTATTTGTCACTTTAACTTACAGCTCTTGATGTCTCTGAGGCGTCAAACAGGTCAAATCCCTTTGGTCTGGCACTGCACAGGATTTTTTCTCCAGGTCCAATCCTGTAACTCTTTCCTGAATCCTCAGATTTTCTTCACATCCCCAAGACTGGCTGGACAAAACCATGCCCCAGCGAGGCAATTCATTAGGAATGTTCTCTGTTATGGAAGTAAAACCCCCAGTGATCATTTCCCCGTATTTATACTTTATTTTCCCATTCCTTGGGCTGCTCAAACAGCAAATAAATGGTGTCATACCCATTTATCAGGCTTATAACAAGCACTAATGACCCTACAATAAAAACAGAAGGAGAACTGGTGAGACAGAGATTAAGAAAAATAAGATAAACGTACGTGGGCGAATATTTTTAAAGCATGTCCCTAATTTCAGAGCATCAAGGCATGATCACAGCTAAAAATATGGCCATCCATCAAAATCCTGTCACAGGGAGAGTCTGGGACTCATTTAGACAATGAAGAGCTGAAGGAAAAGCCGAGTTTCTTACGCTGTTAATACAGAACTGAGCAATCCAAGAGGAGGATATTCCATTAATGGCATAAATGGATCATAATAAAAGGCCACTCTGACACATCAATGCTCTCACTCCGTGCTAGGAGAGCAATCCCAGATGGAAAGGGCCTTTCCATGGGGTTTGGCCAGGCCTGGCAGTGCCTGGATCTGGGGATTCAGGGGTGGGGGTTCAGCTCCTATCAACGATGATGACAGAGATGGGGACTCAGTGTGATGGTCAAAGAATCTGAATTTATTGTGAAATACAACTGCTTATATAGTATTTTAGGAAGACTAGTAATGTTTTACTGCAATAATTGAGTTAATCATCACATAAACAAACTTATACATTTTAAACATCTCTTGCTTACAGAAGTCTGGTGTAATTTTCTTCTTCTGGTAAACCAGTCTGACTCTCCTTGCAATCTTGATTTAATCCTCAGAGTTCTGTTTGCTCTTGCCAAGGTATCCTGTTATCAAATCTCTCACTCTGACCAGGTCCAAAGTCCATCATCTGTCTTGTGTCCCAATATCCCAATATCTCAACAAGCTCCCACCTCTCCCTTGGGTTTTTTCAGCCTGAGCTCTGCCCCAGTTCAGCTTCCAGGTCAAAATTTTTTTCCTTTCCTGCTTGCCAATGGTTTTGGGGGATGGGAGGAGCAGGGGATGGAGCAGGATTGTCACCATCCCATCCAGGTGTTGGGGACATCCCTGGCAGCCACTTCCCAGTGTCATTTCCCCGATCCCAGCTCATCACCCACTCCTGTCACTCGGCTAATTGGTTCTCTGAGCACCAAGGATTAATTACTGGCACTTCATCTCCTCAGAGAGCCCTTGGGAAACACCACCAGTTTGCCTGGTGAATTCCCAAAGGAGGAATTCCCTGATCCACACTTTGGCAGCACTGACCCCACAGCTGCAGCACCCCAGCAAAGCCCTGAGCCCACAAACCATGCCCAGAGCTCCAGAACCCAGCCCTGCATCCCAAACCCACTCTGGGAAGTGGGAATCAGCCAGGGAAGGAGGAACTGGGCTCTTCCCTGTGGTTCCAGAGGCTCCCTGCCCACCCCACAATCAGTTTGCATTGTTTAGAGAACTCCAGATGGAGCTGGGACTTCCAGGGAGAGGAGGAGATGCTTTATGAGCTGGGCTTTTTGTTCAGTTTTGGGCACAATCCAGTATTTTCAAGAGGTGGGAATTTTATTTTATATATTTTTTTTAAATTTAATTTTTTATTATTTTATTTTATTTTGTGGGGGTATTTTTTGTTTATTTTTTGGGAGTTTTTTTGATGAATGGGAGGTTTGAAAGTTTGGGGAATAGAAGCCAAGGGAGAATGACAAGTTGTGGCATGGAGCTGATCCTGCTGATCCAAGTTTTTGGCTCACTCCATGAATCCAACCCTAAAGTGCATCTTGAGGCTCCTCTGAAGAGAAAAGCACCAATTTGCTTCGAGCTGAATGGGACTGAAGGGCTTTTCCCTCTTTTAATTAAGAGGGATTCCCATTTACTGTAAAATAAAGCCAAATAGAGAAGCTCTCCCGTGGAGAGCAAGAAAAAATAAAGGAATATATTACAAAAGCTGGGACCAGATAGGAAATGTTCATTTGGGGGAACATTCTGATGAAGAGAATGGGACTGTTCTTGTTTCCAGCCAGACTGAGCAGACAGAGGGAAAAGTAAAGAGGAGAAGCAAAGGTTCCAGTGAATTTTCTGGGGTGAGGAGGGTCCTGGCACACCAGGAGAGGAGTTTGGGAGGTGCTGATGTCCTCTCCTCCTGTGACCTCCTGGACTGGCCAGGGATCCCGAGGGCTTTGGCTGTGGCCCTGTCATCCACACAAATCCCACCCTGCTCAGGCTGTGCTGACCCAAGGGAGGGACAGCTTGGGTGCCATCACTGTCATTCCCAGGTTGGAAATGCTCCAAAGCAGGCTGGAATTTGAAGGATGGAATCTGGGATTTGCTGTGGGGCTCTGCCATCCGTGGAGGAGCGAGCAGGGATCTCCTCCAACAAAACCCAGAGCTCATCCAGCCTCCCAACCTTTGTCCTCTTGGAGAAGTCACCCATCAGCTGATGTCACAGCCCCTTGGGTGCCAGCAGGGCTCACACTGCGGGGTTGTGGCTTTCCTCTCCCAAACAGTCCCTGGGAATCTCCTTGTGATGGATCCCATCCCCAAGTTCTTCATTTCCATCCATCCAAGGTTCTCAGGTGCTCTGTGCTATCCCCATACACAGATCTGGTCCTGCTGCCATGCCTGGGGGACTTCTGGGGCTGGCAGGGTGACAGCAGAGGGGTGACAGGAACATCCTGCTGGAAACTCTTTAATAAACTGGGCTTGGGGACTGTGGAAGACAAGGAGGGGTTTTCCTTGCAGCGTTTTCAACCCCCAAACCCAGCCCAGCCCTGCCCCACCAGCACTGAGCACAGGCTCCTTGCCAGAGTTCACACCACTGCCCTTCTCCTTCTCCCCAGGAAAAGCTGCCTGGAGCATTTCTGTGTCCCAGCATTTCCCTATTCTCCTTGCCAGTGAGTTTGTACACCTGGAATTAGATCAGCTCAGAGGGACCCTGCCAGTTCAGGTGACACCAGGGACCAGCCTCTGTGTCTGGGTGAAGCCACCCCTCCCTGAGCTGCTTCCAGCACAGCCACCTCCCAGAGCCACCTCCCAGCAAGGATGTCACCCTGCCCCAGCAATGGTGGCTTCCAGAAGTGATTAGGCAAATTACCTCAGCACAAGGGAAGCCCAGAGGGAGGAGGTGACTCCTGAGCCAGGATTTTCTTCCTGCTGCAACAAGAGGAGCAGCTCTGGGTGCTTCCCTGTCCTTGGGATCACTCCCCAGGCACCTGCTCCTGGCTGCTGTCGTGGGAAGGACGATGGATTGGAGTCACCAATCCATTCCCTTCCTCACCTCCCTGCCTGTCCAGAGACTCCCTGCACTTCCCACAAACCAGAAAACACCTGGATCCAGATTTCCACCTCCTGACCCAAGCTCTTCCCAGATTTCCCTCTGTGTTTCCGAAATGGGAACACAAATGATCTGGGGCACATTAATCCAGCCCCGAGAGTTTATGGAACAAATCTGGAGGGAAAGAGTCCTTAAAAACACAGAGGTAAAGAGAAAAGGACAGGGAATGCAGTCCAGGAGGTGCCAGGCTCGTCTGTGGATGAAGGAAATGCCAGAGACTTCTCTCCACGCTCCAGTGAGGAGTCTGCTCCAGTGCCTGGTGGGAAACCCATAATGAGGACAGGGATTAATGGCAGAGTGGGACGTGCAGGAGGAACTCACTAAAGAGGAGCTGACAGCTTGCAGAGCTGCCCACAGGGGTGTCTGGCGTGCAGGAGATCCATCCCAAGGACAGAGGAGTAATTTAGGACCTGACCCCAGTTCCAGTGCTGGAAATGCAGGAGTGACAGCACAGCCAAGCACATCCCAGGGGAGAAGGGAGGGAAAATCAGTTGAATTCCTGGTGGGATTTATCTGTAATGCTCCTGGGCTTCTCCTGAGGGCAAATCCAAACAGGGAAGGGGCAGGAGAGGTCTGTGCTGCTGCTATGGAGAGTGGAGCACCTGCTTGATGAGCCAATGGATTCCTTGGGAAGAGGAAGTAAGGAATTTGTCAGGGAAGGAGGAGAGTTCCTGAGGTTAAAGGACTGTCCGTGCAGAGAAAAACTCAGCACAAATTAGGCATTAATACAGTTAAACTCCAAATTAGGGACTCTGAAGGACATTTAGGAATTAAGGAGGAAACAACCTACACAGTTTTAAGCCAGAGTCTGGTACTTTAATGTAGGAAATGAAAGGGTTGTCTCCAACAGCAGGGATCTGGATTGATCCATGGGATTGTTTCAAGAGTTGGATGGAACTGGGTCCCTGAGGGAGGCCCAGGAGGCATTTGAGCTGCTCTGCAGTTCAGGTTTGTGCATGCAGCCCCAGTGGCAGCTCTCTGGTCACTTGTCCTGGTCCCAGAGTGCCTCTCACCATGGGGTGCATTGCCACTATGGAGAGGGAAACACATCCTGCTCCAGGCATGTTCCCAGCCAGACCCCCCAGCAACGTGTCAGGATCAGGGACCTGGATAAAACACCTCCCATTTTCCATTTTCTGAGGGGTTTGCTTGTGGTTGAGCCCAAACTCTGAGAGCTGTCACCAGCTTCCCTCTGGGATGCTCCCAAACTCTGCCAGGACAGTGGGAAACACGGAGCAGATCAAGGCTGAGGGACACCATGAAGAAAGGAAACAAAGCAAGGGGAAGGAGAAGACTCCTGTCTCCAACCACAAACTCCTCCTCCTCCTCCTCCTCTGTTTGCTTGGGTTTCTATTCCTGCTGAGGAATTCCTCCTTGTGCTCCCGTGCTCTGCCTGCTCAGGGAAAACAAACCTCCATATCCCACCGGCTTCTTGGTGCTGTGCAAAACATAAACAAGGAAAGCTTTTGATGTTGGAGAAGTTGGGAGCTCAGCAGCCCCTTTTGCACAGCTTTGAAGGCAAGGATTTGCTCAGGTGGGTGGGCAGAGGATGCCCCTGGTAGGAAAGAGGAGCTGAGTTCAGTGTGCAAGCAGGAGCCTGATGGGATGGGAGAAATGAGGGGAAAGAGGACTCAGTGTTGGATTTTGTCTCAGTTGGCAAGCAGAGCTGGGGGAGCAGGGAAAGGGCAGCAGGGATTTTACAGGGAAAAAGGGATTTTTTTGGGTGTGGGGCGGTGCCTCTGCCAGTTTCTTCCACCCCAGGGATTTCATAGGGAAAAGGAATTTTTCTGGGTGTGGGAAAGTGCCTCTGCCAGTTTCCTCCAGCCCAGGAGGGAGTTGTGATCACTCAAACTGCTCTCCAGACCCTCCAGGTGTCACTCCTGGTCAGGACTGACAGGAGCTGGAGCGAGGTTTCTGCACACATGGGATTGGGAATGGTGGGCTCACACTGGGATGCAGCTGGAGACCCCTGAGGAAAGGGGGAGGGAGAGGAAACACAAGGGAAGGACAGGAGCACTCCCAGCTCCCAGAGTCCTACTCAGCTTTGGATCCCCTCTCCCACACCGTGGACAGGAATGACCATCAGTTTCCATCCTGCTGGGAGTGCTGCCTCTCCTCAGGGCTCAGAGGCTGTGGGAATTCCCACCAGGATCTCCCCCACCCTGCCCCATGGGCAGTGACAGGTCTGAGAGTGTGGGAGCTGCTTATGAGGAGAGTTTGGAGGAGCTGTGCTCATCCTAAACCATCCTGGTACCCCAAGAGGCTGTGAGCCAGTGCTGAGGTCAGGAATGCTGGCTCTGCCATCCTGGGGAAGACAGGATGTGTTAGAACAGACCCCAAAGCCATTTTCCCCGGGGTGAGCAGCCAGGAGGCAGGAGGGAGCAGAGCAGAGGAGGTGCAGCTCCAGCAGCTGCCATTCAGCTCCACTTCCCGTGGCTGACCACAGCATTCCCTCTTTGTCCTGTTTTCCAGCTCCTGAGGGTGTCACTCAGGAGTTTGACACCCCTGCACATCCTCCAGCATGGAAGCTGCAGAGAGGAGCCAGCCCAGGGCTGGAGCTGCAGCCAGAACTGAGCTGGGTTTGCTTGGTTTAGTTCTCAATCACTTCCAAAAACAAAATTTCAGCTGCCTCCAAGTGAGGGCTGAAGGGAGGGGTGGGGATTCATCTCCTGCTGGGAGCAGGATCCCATTCCCAGCTCCATCCATCACTCTGCTCTGGGAAAGGAGAGATGTAAGCACAGAGAAACCTTCAGAGTGGGGGCCAACACAGACCTTGAGGGCATCTGAGGGAGGTCCCACAGCTGGTGGCCACAGGTGGGTCCCCACAGCCTCCTTTGAAGCTGCCCCAGTTAGTTTGAAGTGCCAAGTTTTCACTAAGAGTTGGGATTTCAACCCAAATCTAATCCCGGGCTGGGGAGCTCTGCCTGGCTGCTCCTCTTTTTGATCCATGTTGTTTATATCCATGGATGTGTCCCTCAGGAAAGCCTGAGGCAGGGGGTAGCCCCTCAGCCTCCCCTCTCCACGGGCTGCACAAGCTCTCTCCAGAAGCTTTGCTGGATGTTCTGGGAGCTCAGCTTTTCTGGGAAGGTCCAGCTCGGCTGGGCCAATTCTCCTTGAGCTTTTGTTTTCATCCCAGTGGGTTTGGATTGAGCCCTAAAGAGCTGGGGGTGGGTTATTTATTTTTTTCCTTTTTTTGGTTTCTCTCCAGGATGCTGCCTCCCATCCCCCTGCATCTGCTGGAGATTTTGTAACCATGAGAAATGAGGAGATAAAACCACTCCTAACTCTGGAGCTGGAGCAAGGATTTGGTGCTATCAAGTGGCTCCAAAGGTGACCATCATCACCACCACGAGGGTCACCAGTGTCCCACAGACTGGCCCAACAGCAAATTCAGCACTGGGACCTCTTGCAGGAGAGATCTGGATAAATCCAGGCCTCATCTCATCCTTCAAATGTGGATTTTTTTGGACACTGGCGTTGGAGAAGAGCTCTTGGTGTAGTATAAATAGATTTTGGCGTGTATAAAAGCCTGGGCAGTGGCCCAGGGAGGTCCTGGGTGGTGTGAATCTGCTCCTGGCCTTCAGGGTGGGAAAGATTTGCAAAGTTTTTGTGGGTTTCAGAGCAGGTTTGTTTGGGTTTTTAAACTTTCCTCGACTGATTTAGGGCAGCCTGGGGATAATTTCATTCAATGGGTTTCTCTGGGGGGCTGCTGTGGGGTATTTGCTGCTGCACTGTCCTGCCTGTGGGAAGAGCTGCTGGAAACACTGGGGGAGGCTGCTCCTTGGGGCTGGGGTGTGCTGGAGCCCATGGATGGTGTTTGGAGGATTTGGGAGATGATCCAGCTCTGTCCCAAGGTGAGGAGAAGGTCTGGACCTGGGGGAAGAGTGGCGGATCTTGAGGGGGGTCAGGGTAAAGAAACTGCTGGTCCAGATGTGCTGCAGCTGGGGGTGGTGGAGCCCTGCCCTGGAGCCTGAGATCTGCTCTCCCTGGAGGGCTGGGGGACAGTGGAAGGGCTCAGCTTCAGCACAGCCACAAAACTCAGTTTCAGCTGAGGAATCGGTGCCAAGGGCAGAGTTTGACACCATTGTGACACGAAATAATAAAATTCACACAAGGTGCTCTAGTATCCGAACAGGAACAGGAAAAAAAGAACTTTATTTTTCAGACTTCAGCATTTATAGAATTCCAAAAGTGACAGTGGATTGGAGAATGACATTGTCACCTCTCCAACCACACTGGTCAAACTGACAGCCCATCAAAATCCTCCTCCTACAGAGAAGAATGCAAATCAATCATCATTTACATGGAAGTGCGTGAGAAACTCCATTACAAGAATGTAAACATTAAAAGGCTTAGAGAAACTCAAAATAATAAAACAACAAGAGTTCAGCCCTGCAAGCCCTTCTGAAGCCTGAAACCATCCCAGGGCAGGGGCAAAGTCAGGCTCAGCCCCCACAGAGGACCCAAAACCACAGGGCAGAGGGGAGCTCTCAGCATTTCACCTGCCTGGTGATGCCCGAGCGTGGCCAGGGGCTGGAGAGCTGCTCGGGGCCTTCTCTGGGGTCTTTGCCTGCAGGAAAACCCTAAAAGTGATTGGAGATCACAGCCACATTATGCAAACCGCAATTTGCATAATCATCATGCAAATTGAGATGGATAACCAGCTTTAACCAGACTCGAGTTGCTTTCAAGTGCCTCTTTCTCAGCTGCTACTTCAATCACTTAAAGGAAAGGAAAAAAAAAGAACCAAAAGTTCCAACTTTCTGCTCCTGGTTAAGCACGGTCACCGGGCCAGGGAGGGCCAGGAGGTGACAAGTGCAGCCCCCGAGTGGCCTGGAGGGGTCACTGGTGGCTTTCACATCCAGGAGACCCCGAAGGGACTGGCCAGAGCTGAAAGCCCTCGGGGCTGGAGGAGCCCAGAGCGTGCTCTGCTCCACCCCAGGATTCCCGAGGCCTTTGGAAAGTCTCTGGGTCCCCATCTGCCAATACTTTGTGGGATTGTGGGGACAGAGGACATGATGGGATGTTCAGGTGATTTATTGGGAGCTAAGCTGCCCCTTTTGTGTCTGAGGGGCTGGGAATTCTGTCTCCTGCCAGAAAAGGTGGCAGATATTAAATATAACTGTGTGGAGCAACATGAAATTGAAATGTTGCTCATGCCTTCCCTCCTTCCTGATGCGGAGGGATCATTCCTGGAGGATCCCATCCCTCTTGTGGGGGATCTGTTCATCCCCTGGCAGGCACAGGCACAGCTGTTGCACATTTCCAGCTGCTGTCTCCCTGCCCTCCCTGTGCCTGTGCTTTGAGCACAGCGATGGCTCCATGGCTGTGCTGACAGCTCCCTCCTGGGGAGCTGGGAGCTGCTCATCCACGGCTGGCCTTGGTGCTGGAGCGCCGTGATCCCACATCCATCCCCTATCCATCCCCCGTCCATCCCACATCCATCCCACATCCATCCCCCATCCATCCCACATCCATCCC
>VZRH01004423.1:120605-145943 GCA_013397555.1 Urocynchramus pylzowi
GCTGTATCTTTGTTTTTATCACCCATTTCGACAGGTTGTAATGACTGCTTTTATCTGTTCTCCTGGCAGTCTGGATCTTCAGGCAGCTTTTGCAAATGCTGACTTCTCTTCCCTCAGTGATCTCCCTGCCTGAAATTCCAGCTGCTGGAGATTAGGCTGTGTGCTCAAGGATATGCATCTCAAAATTGCCTCCCTTATCAGGTTTAATGGCTTTGCTCTCTGCTCGACTTTTCCCAGGCTCTTCCCGTGGAAAACTTTGCAATGCCTGCTGTACCTGAGGTCCTGGGGAGGAGGGCAGTGCTTTTGGGACCAGGGAAGGGGGGGACAGAGGTGGGGAATGCTGGATCAGATCCTGTTTGGAGCTGTCTGCCATGCAAACAGATCCTGAAGCAGCAGCAGGGTGGCTTACAAGGGGCTGTTGAAGTCATCATTTGACCTTATTGGTGCAGCCAGATCCTCAGTGCCCGTGGGAGGAAGGGCTCCCAGGCCTGGGGAGGGATCAGGGCAGCCCCAGGATGGAGGGACATCCCTGGAGAGATGCCACTGCAGCACCAGTGGAAGCCTCTTACCCCATCCCATCCCATCCCATCCTATCCCATCCCATCCCAGGGGCTGGCACTGCTCTCTCACCATGCCCTTCTCTCCCTCAAGCCCTTCACAGGACTCAAGCACCAAACCCCTTCAGGGTGCCCATGCCAGGGAGATCCAGAGGGTGTTGGCATCCCCGAGGAACATCCCTGATTTTCTCCTCCCAGCTGGCTGGATTTCCCATGGCACCACCTGATTCCAAGTCCTAAATGGGCTTGGGCTCACCCTGTGCCTGATGAAGATCAAGGTCCTTTTATTTTAATGATCAAATAAAAGGAGGATCCTGCCATGGGCTTAGTGGAGCTGTCCCATGGGGTGGCTCCCATCTGGAGATATCCTGAGGGAATCTTTGCCTGGAAAAATCTTTCCTGCCTCGCTGTCAGTGCCTCCCTGTCCCTCTGTCCCAGCTCCTCTCCAGGTGGGTGGGAAGAGCTGATCCAAAAGGGGATGAGACAAATCCACTTATTCTGGCATGATCTCGGCTCGCTAAGCCCTTGTAATGTTGTTTGCTCACTTTCAATTAGCCCCGTGTTGGAATCCTCTACGAGATCAGATTAATGGGTTTGTGCCTCATGTTTAAACACAGCCCCCACGTGTGCTGTGCTCCAAACCAATAATACTTTATCTTGATGTAATAAAAATAATTGCAGGCAGAAATGCTCTCCCTCGTGCCTGCTCCTCGCCACTCCAGGGAATTGCTGGCCCCTCTCTCCCGTTTCCCTGCTTCACCCTGGTTGAAATCCACAAAAAAAAACCAGTGCTGGGATGTGCCCTAAGTTATCCTTTCATGTTTCCCTGCTCTCCTCACCTCACACCACTTGTTCTGTGAGCCACAGAGGTTCTGTTTGAGATCTATCAGCAGCTTTTTGCTCCAGTACCTTCTCTGCGAGGTTCAGCCCTGCCTTGATGCAATTTGTTCAAAACTTGGTGGCCCCTGTGACCTCCCACCCCAGGGCTCCTCTCTCCCAGCCCATGCAGGGTCCCTGCTTCTTCCCAACACCTTCCTTCAGGTGCCTGCTCAGCCCATTACCTCACAAGCTCTTCTTTGGGACCTTTTATTTTTAGTTTCTCTTCCTCCTGCTTGGGATTTCTTGCAGCTCCAACACCCTTTCACTCGATGCCTTTCCAGGTACCCTGCACATTTGCATCCTTGACCTCTCTCCAGCTGAATTTACTAAAAATTCCTTTTGTTTCTTGCTGTCCACTCTGCCTGAAATCAAGATCCACAGCTGCAGCCTTATTCCCTTTTGTTCCTTCCTCTAATCACTAGTGGATTTAGGTTGAAGTCTTCCATTCAGGGCTCAATTCTTCAATCAGCCCTTCCATAATATCCCCATTTCTTACCAAAATAATCTAAATAATCATTGCCTCATGGGTGCAGGTGAAATTCAGCTTGCCAGCTCTCACTGTGGCTCCAAGGCTTTTCCCAGATTCCCTGCAGACCAGAGTCACTGAATTTGCTTTCACAATGAAGAATCTGCCTCCTCAAGGGAGGGATTGGGAGCTTTGGTGCACAAAGAAGTTGCAGCTTGGTCTTCACATTCCCAGTGATTCCTGTGAGGAGGATTTACCCAACCTGGCTGTCCAAACCACTTTTTCCTTCCTCTCACTGCTTTGGGGTGCCCAGTGAGTGCTTAGAGAAGACCCAGAACAGCCCTGAGCATCCAGCAGCCAACGAGGCCTTATCCTGAGCTGAGCTACCCCAAACAGGATGGTTTGGGTTGGAAGGGACCTTAAAGCTCATCCTGTTCCACCCCCTGCCATGGGGCACCTTCCCCTGGATCCCATCTCCCCATCCACCCTTCCTGATGCTGCCAGAGCTCAGACTGCCCTCGAGGAAGGAGGAAATGTTCATTCCTCAGCTTCCAGGGCAGTTTCCCTCAGGGACAGGAGATCCTGGAGTTTGCCAGAGCTCATTAATCCAGGCTGGACTCTGCAGGTGGAGGCCCCACTCTGCTGGCTCAGAGGACACTTGATGATCTCCTGACATTGGTTTTTCTTCCCCACCCAGCCCGAGGAAGCTCTGGGATAATGGGATGCATATCTGAAGGAACTCATCCAGCAGGCTCTCCCTCACCATTGGCTGCCTGGGCCAGTTTGACCTCCTGGGTCACCTGTACACGAGAGAAACTGCCAAAAGAGCAAAATCAAGCTGGGAAGGTTGTCAAGAAGACCAGGAAGGAAATATCCTTGTGCCCAGCTTTTGGGCCCTTTGGAGATAAAGCTGAATTTCCAGCAGCTCAGGGCAACATTTAATTTTCTGGTTGGCTTTGCTTGCACTCCACCTGACTGCTCTTTGCCCCCTTGCTGCTCCGTGGCCAACCCACCCACGTCCTCCCTCCAGCTGCCATTCCAGACCCTTGGAGGATCAGACCTAAGCCTGACAAGCACCCCACTATCCCACTACCCACTATTCCAGCTGGGACTGAGCCCCCAGAGCCACCAGAGCCAGGCTGGGATGTGACAGGGTGCCAGGTGAAAAGGAGGGGTGAGGAAATCATGGCAAATAGGAGCTGACTGCCCAATAATTGTGGACAACCAGGCTTTTCAGCAGGGCCATAAATCAATGGCAGATGGAGCCACGCTGGGTGGTGCTTATTGATTTCTTCTTTTTTTTGGTTTGTTTTTTTATTGGTTCTTCTTCCCCCTGTTTGCTGCCCGCCGGAGTGGAAAGGCTCCTCAGACAGCTCTGTGGGGTTTCTCTCTGCCTGGCAGCTTTCCCCACCTTCCCTCTCCTCTCCATCCTGGCCAGGAGGGAGGGCAGCACTCCCAGCACCCACCCCTGGAGCCAGGTGCTGGGTCTGGGCCTGGCTTGGAGCCTAGCAGCAGCTTTTGGGGGAAAATCAAGGCTGGAGGCAGAGGTAGGATGGGGTTAAAAGTAGGAACATCTCAGCTCTGGCCAAAATCCCCTTTTAGCATCTCCAGGACCACCCTGCCCCTCCCATCTCAGCCCCCATCCCTGACTCAGCCCCTTCTGTCCCTGCTTCTGCTCCTCTCTGCCACTTGCAGCTCCCAGGTGGGATTGAAGGGACCTGCCAGGACCCTCTGTCCCCTCTGTGAGGGGACACTGGGGCTGTCCTGAGGGACCTGCCAGGACCCTCTGTCCCCTCTGTGAGGGGACACTGGGGCTGTCCTGAGGGACCTGCCAGGACCCTCTGTCCCCTCTGTGAGGGGACACTGGGGCTGTCCTGAGGGACCTGCCAGGACCCTCTGTCCCCTCTGTGAGGGGACACTGGGGCTGTCCTGAGGGACCTGCCAGGACCCTCTGTCCCCTCTGTGAGGGGACACTGGGGCTGTCCTGAGGGACCTGCCAGGACCCTCTGTCCCCTCTGTGAGGGGACACCGGGGCTGTGTGGGGTCTGTCCTGAGGGACACTCTCCACCCTTGCAGTCCCATGCACAAGAATAACCCTGCTAAAGGAAATCCAGACACAGGAATGGGCAAAACCACGGGGGTTTGCTTGGAGCAGTGCTAAAAAATAGGATTTTTCTCCTTGTTTATGCTTTTTTTAAACCCTTTCCTCCACCTCCTCTGCTCTGGGTGGGCTCAGCCCTTCAAGGAGATCTCTGTGCAGGGTTTTGGCTAATGAGGGGCTGCATCCCCTGGTCCCTCAGGGCCCTGCAGTGGCACTGAGGGTGTCGCTGTCCTCTGGCTGCTGAAGGCTCTGTTATCCATGTGGGATATTCCTTTAGGAATGCCTTTTTTTTTCCAGCATGAAAAGCTCTGCTGTTACAGCTGGTCCAGACTGTAGAGTTTGGGGTTTGTTTTTTTTTTTCCTTCTCTTTTGTTCAGGGCTGCACAGAGCACTTATGGATTCATAAAGTGGTAATTTATTGAACAAGTCTTTGGAGAAGGGAAGTAATGAAAGCTGCTGGATAAATGACGGGAACGTTCGGGATCCGATTGCTGCCAGGAGCTTGGTGGCTCCAGGGGCTCTCACGGGGGAGCAGGAGCCTCACAAAGCCACACAGAAATGGGATTTGGGCCAAAATCAAAGCAGGAGCCACCTCCTTGGAGCAGGAGCACTCCAAGGAAGAGGTGGGGGGTTTGCTGTCCGTGGAGTTCCAGCAGCCCCTGGCATGGAGAGGCTGTGAGGGCATTTTTGGCTGCCTGGAAATTCCAGTTATTGGAAAATCCTGTCTGCCCCAAGTGCTCTGTGAGGATCCAGGAGATCCTCAGGGAGAGGGAGCCAAAACATGAACACAGGATCACGGGGGTTTTCCTAGTGCTGTGCAAAGGGAAAAGCCAATCTTTGGGATTGGGTAGGAATCTGGGTGGATGAGGCTGTTTTTGTGCTGTTGGGAGTGGTCAACACCAAGCCCCTTTTCCATCTCCAGGTGCCTCTGGTCCTGGAAATGAGGGAGGTTTGGTCCAGCACTTCCAAGCCAGAGCTCCTGGAGGGTGGAAAACTCTCCCAGGAAATGCCCCCTCAGCTCCACGTGGAAGCTGCTTTGGGGTTAAAAACCATGTCTGGGTGAATCCTGCTGTGAGCTTCCTACCTGAGCAGCATCAATAAATGAATTAATGAATGGATGAAATGTAAATTGTGGCAGCTTTAAAATGAAAGTCAGAGTTTCCAAAAGTGCTTTTAACCAGCACTTATTTCTGCAGCAATATAACTGTCAGCAAGGGCTTAATTCATTAGCACCAGAACAAAATGAAGACCCTGTAAATTTGAAGTCCAATTTAATTTCTCACAGAAATAGCCCTTTTTTCATCTTCCTTTCCCTTTGCTCTCTCTCCCTGCCCTAGGAAGGAGGATTCCCATCACTTAGAGCTGCTCTGGGCCTCCTTTAAATGGGATTTTCTCAGCCTGGTGGGCTGGGGAGAGGAGGTAGCCCTGAGGAAGGCCAGCACTGCTTGGAGAGTTCAGGATGCAAATCCACTGGGATCAGCTGGATGGGGAGGGACACAAAGGCTCAGAGGGGACACAGCCTTGCCCCAGCTTGGGTTCATGGCAAGGACCTGAGTGCTCAAACCCTCACCTCTGCCCAGCCCCAGGGCCATCAGTGATGTCCCAAAAGAGTTTGTAGGGCCTGTTGGTCACTGCTGAGTTAAAATCCCCCAGGTTTGGGGCCCTCTTGATGGAAGATCACGGCTTGAGAGTGAAGATCCCAGGTAAGGCAGGTCCTGGCAGGGAGATGGAGGTGGCCACAGGTGGAGCTGGGGCTCCTGGGGGCCCCCACCTTGGGAACTCTGCCTATAAACCATCCCCTGAGTCCCCTTCCCCTCTCTCTGCCACCTGCTGCCCCTCACTTTGTCACCAAGGAGAGGGGGCAGTGGCACAGCCCAGCTCTGGTGCCACCCAGGTGGCTGCACAGGAGCTTGGGGCGTCTGTGTCTGTGTGTGTGTGTGGGAATGTGCCTCTCCCAGAGCAACAGAAACCCAGCAACAGCATCTTCCTGCCCTAAAATGTGAGACAGAGAAATGGGGGAAGGGACCTGATGCAGCTGGAGGAGCCAAAACCCGTGGTCTCCATGGAGTCTTTGTTTATACTCCTCTCATTTCCCTGTCTTCATTATTTTCCTTTTTTTTTTCCTTTTTTTTTTCTGTATGTGTGTGTGGTGTTTTTTTGTTTGTTTGTTTGTTTGTTTTGGGTTTTTTTTTTTTTTTGTTTTTTTTGGTTTTTTTTGTGTGTGTGGTTGATTTTTTTTGGTTGTTTTTTCTTTTTGAAAGGGAGTATTTTTAGCATGGAGGGAAGAGAGCAGTGCTGGTTCTCTGGATGCAGGGTGCTCAGGAGCAGGTGGAGCAGGAGTTTCTCATGCTGTGCTCCCTGGAAAAACACCTCTGTACCTCTGTCTGGAGTCACCCTGCTGTCCTGCGCTCTCCATCCTCCTCCTCCTCCTCTGGCCAGACCTTTCCTGGCTCTCCAGCCGCATCCTCGACTCCTAGCATAGCTCTCAGCAGGGAGAGGTGGAGGATGAGCCCCTTGTCCACCTGGCTCAGGTGCTAAAGGAGGCGCTGATGTGCAGTGGATGTGTCACCACCCTCCCCTGGCTTTTCTGTCCCCTCCCTGTGCTCAGGAATTCCATGGCATTCATTACACCAGGACACCCCGCCAGTCACTCTGGGTATAACCTCAAAAACTCCTCACTCATTCCCCAAAATCCCGGGAGCAAAGGGAATCCCTCCAGAGCAGCATTCCCAGCTCAGGTGCTCCTACACCATCCCCACATTTCATCAGAGACCCCAAACTCCTGCCTGGAATGACTCGCAGGGAGCTCCCGGAGTTCATCCGGAACACGGAATTACCGGCTGCTGTGACCTGCGGGTAATTAACGGGCGGCGCGTAATTAGCAGCGACAATTGGTGCGCTCCCCATGGAGCCCGGCCGTGGCCTGGGGGACATTGTGTCGTGGAGGGGGACAGGTGTGCAGGGCTTGTGGGGTGACCCAGAGAGCTCCCACCTGCTTTTTTTTCCAGCCCTCTGCATGGAAATGTGGGGAAAATGTGAGGGGCTGCACTTTCTGATTGTGTTTGCTGGGATCTGCCCAGCCCAGCCAAAACATCCCCTTCCACCTCCAGCTCTTCCACCCCGGCAGTCAAACATTCACTAGAATATTTAGGTGTAATTAATTCATGTAATTTCAGCTTTTATACTCTAGTGAAATATTCATTTTCAGATAGCATAAAGGTTGAGACTTCATCCATCAAGAATTAAGGGGGTGAAAAAAAGGATAAAGCCTGAAATAAAGTGTTTCCTCCCCTGTACGACTCCGGGTGGGGGGGAGGTGAAAGGAGGGATTTGTCATAGGGGAGGGAGGACCCTTGGGAAGCACCTGGGTATTCCCAGCGCCAGGAGAGGATGGGAACTCACTGGAGAACTCCTTTTCCTTAAGCACGACCAGCTGTGGGCAGGGGGAGCCAGAAGCAACCCCGCTCTTACAAAATAAACCAAGCTTCAAACAACACCCCTTGCAAACAGCCTGGAGGGGAAATTCCTCATATTTCAGGACCTCCAGGCTGGGAAATCCTTTGGCTGGATTTTGGGGTCCTTCTGGAGGAAGCAGAGTTCCCCAAGATTCTGGGTCCCAGAAGAAGGGTCTGGTCTCCTTCCCACACAGCAAATTCAGGGATGTTTGAGCCCAGATTTCTCCCACTTGCCAGGGGCTGGCTGCACTCTGGGATACACAATGTCCAGGAAAAGGTCACCCTGGATCTCTGCTGCCTTGCCTGGAACACACCACTGCTTCTCTTCCCCATCTCCAGCGTGCCCAGTGCTGCACTGGGAGTAACTGGGAGTGCCTGGCCCATGGTCAGTGCAGGCCCCCAGGGGCTGGAGTGACCCCCAGACCTGCCTCAGTGACCAGCCCCAGCTTGGACAGTGCTGTGGGTGACCAGGGCCACCCTCTGACCCCAGTGCTCTGCTGGAAGATTTCCATGGAGCCGCATTCTCCAAAAATGGTGGAGAGCAGTGGAGAGGGATGAGGGATGATTGCAGCCCTTAGGGCAGTGCAGATCTCTGGGCTGAGCTGGGACAGGCAGCTCCTCCAAGGTTTGTTGGATTGTTGGATTTGTTGGATTGTTGGGGATTTGGGTATGGAGTAGAATCAAAAGCCCAGTGTTTGAGTGTTGTTCTAATTACAGCCAGGCTCCTTTGAAGGAACAGAGAGGCCTCAGCCATCAATAACATCGCTGGAGGAGAAAATTGAAGGGATATCTGCCCAATTAAATAACCTACGGGGCTGGAATTGAGAATCAATGTGCCATGAGCCATGAGGGATGGGCTGCTGGAGCCAAGCACTCCATCCACCTCTGCAGCCTCACCAAGGACAGGATGGGAATTCTGCCACTGTCACTGCCTTGGAGATGGACAGAGAAAGGCTTGGCATTGTCCTGTGGGGTCTGGATCTTGAGAGCCTTGGGCTGCTCAGGAGGGGGACGTGGGCACAGGTGGGGCAGGGATGGATCCGTGTTCCCAGGGAGCACCCAGGAGCTGCCTGTGGGTGCTAAACTGTGGTGGTTTTCTGGATGTGTTCCTTTTTTGGGAGGCCTGGAGAAGTGGAAGGGAATTTGCTGAGTGTTTGAAGGGTTGGGCTTGTTGAGCATGAGAGGGGGGGCCCAGGGATGGGATGGGATGGCGTGGCTGCTGAGGACACAGGGCTGCAACTGGAGATCATCAGATTTGCCATAAAAAGGTGGGGAATTGGAGCAGGATTTTGGGGAAGAACTGTGGATCTATTTTTCCCTCCTTGAGGAAAACCAAGGCTTGATCCCTGGTGTTTATGTGGGTTTGCAGGAGCCAAGGCAGAGCAGGCCCTCTGTCTCTGTGGAAGTGTTTTTCCGTCATCTGGGCACTTTTCCAGCTGGGATTAAGGGTAAGAAACCCCTGCTTTGTGTTTCTCCTTCCTCCTCCTCCTCCCACCTTGCCCAAGGTGAGCCCCAGCGTGGCACAGGGGCCACAAAGCCAAGCCCAGCCCGTGCTGGGACAGCGGGAGCTGGGCACGGCCAAATCCTGCTCTGCCACTTTAATTTTTTATAAAGGAGAAATTAATTTCGTCTTTGCCTAAGTACCTGTCACGTTCAATTACTGAGGCTGATAGTGAAAATGACGAAGCAGCCAGGTCATTAGGCAAATTTTAATTAGAGACTCAGCTGCCCTTTACTAATAAGATGCTACAACTCTTTCCTGGTGTTCCCGCTCTCCATCCACGGGGTCTTTCCATGCCTACCCAAGGATGTTGTTCCTCTTCTCAGCACCCTTAGGGGCTTCCCACATCGAGGAAGAGCTTGGGATGAGATGAGGGATGCAAGGGATGGTGGCCAATGGCTCAGTGGCCAGGTGGAGATCAGTGACAACCCAGGGGTCTGGACTGGGACCAGTAATGTGTGATGTCCTCACCAGTGTCACAGACTGGGATTCAGGGCACTCTTAGCAAGTTTGGAGGTGGCACCAAGCCAAGCAGAGCATTCCACATGCCTCAGGGGTGGGATGCCTTCCACAGGGACCCGGACAAGCCCAAAAAATAGGTCCTCGTGAGGTCCAGCAAGGCCAAGAGAGGAGAAATGCAGGAGCAACCCTGTGGAGAGGGAGAAAACAGGATTGAGGAGGAGAAGAACAGGCTCTTTCCTCCTCTCCTGGCTGGTGACAGGATCAAATCTCCTCACAATATCCCCCAAGCCTCTGTGCCCTGCAAGGACCTGTTTTTGTGTGGGCAATCTCACCAGGGATCCATCATCGAGCTGCCCATCCCAGTCACTCCACCACAGCCAAAAAACCCACAAATGCCATCCTGACCCATTTCTATTTCTTCTCCCTGTCCATGGGATGTGGCTGGAGCTGGGCAGAGATGCAGGAAGGAATCTGTGCCTGGATCCTGCTTTTCTGGGGGGTTGGGGACAGAATCCTGTGGTCCAGCCTGTGATAGATGAGTAATGCAATGATTGACTCTCACAATTAAAAGGCAAATATCAGGTATACATGTTAAGAGAAGTTTTATAGATTTATAGTTAGGCTTTACCCCCCTTGTGTTGTTATCAGGGGGTGGCCTGGGCTTGGGACATTTGGGAGGATCAGCTTGTTACTATGGCAACAGCTCACCTCCAATTAATATTTAAGGATGTTATCTCCACCACTGGACAGCAAAGAAGGAGTTGATGGCCAGAACTTTGGGAGGGACTAAAGGGTTAAAAGGTGAAACCTCCATTGTGTGGATGAGCGCATGGTGGGAAAAATCCTTTCCTTCCCACCTTTCTCTATTCAGTTTTCTGTTGTATTTTTGATAAGGTTTTTATAAACCTTTTAATATTTTTGAAAGTGAATATCATTTCTCACAAGCCCAAACATTTTCTGTGGTGCCTTCACCACGCTGATTTTATCATTCCCATCGCTTGCCCATCCCCATGGATCTCCACACTGCTCGGGAATCCCCAGCAGGAGCAGCTTTATTGACAGGAAAGGCGGTTTTCTCATCATGAAAACTTCCTGCAGGAAAGTGGTGCTTTCAATCAAATCCCGCGCGGGAGGGCGAAGAGAAGGGAAAATTCTGTCACGGAGCTTTTTGGCAAAGTGAAAACATCCCTGTTTCCACACATCTGGAAGGGAAAGCTTCAATTTTGCACCTCAAAGTGATTTTCACGCTGACATTTCTTTTATTCCATATAATCAAGCAGCTCTAAATATTAGAGTTTCGCCGCCAGAAGGAAACATTTTGAGTGGCATTTCCCTGCCTTTCCCACCTTCCCTTTTCCTTGCTTTTCCTCCCTTTAGGTGTTTGGGAAGAGTGGAGTTTTTCTCACGCACTAAAACTTTCACTGCCTCTTTGCCTGGGAGAATTTTCAGCCTCTTTGCCCCAAAAAAAGCCACAAAATCTCATCCTTTGCCTGATTCTTCCCACCTTTCTGCACTGGACAGCTGGAATTTCTCCAGCATTTCCCTCTTTGGATGTTCAACCCAAGACTGGAGGTTTTGACCAGCAACCAGGAGAGAGGAGATTTGGAAACATTATGCAAAGAAGTAGTGGCCCTTTTTTTTCCCCCTTTCTCCTCATCTTGTGCAAATTACCCTATTATTCTGCTCCCTTAGGATGCCTGAGTGTCCTTATTTCTTCTTTTGAGCTAAAGTCATCCATGCATTAAATTAGTTCTCTGCCTAGAAATAGCTTGATTACTTTCTCCAAGCCACTCTTAATGGGAGGCTCCCGGAGAGTTTTAAAAATAAAAACTGTGCAAAAAAGAGGAAAAAGGGGAGGGAAAAGGAGGAGCAGGGGTAGGATGCAGCCTCCTGGAGCAAATAGAGGAGGGATTTGCCTTGAGTGGGAGGTGTCCTGGAGGGATCCATCCCCATTCCGGTGCTCATGGAATGGCTGGGGCTGGATTTGGAGTTCAGTGAAGCCCTGGCCATCATCCCTCCCACAGCTCTGGGTGAATAATGGGAGTTTTCCTCATGGTTTGCTTGAATTTTGCCTCAGATTTCTGATTTTTCCATGTGGTTGCTGTGATGGAAGGGAAAGAAGGGAGAGCTTAGTGGGATACCCCATCCCAGAGCTGAGCATGGGACAACTGAGAACACTGGCAGAGCTTGGGAAAGTCCAGGATCCCTCAGGATTCCTGATTTTCTTCTCTACAATCAGCCTGCCCTCCATGCAAGGCTCTCAAGGTGCAGAAAGGAGCAGATTTGGATAATAAACCTCAATTCTCCTGATGTTTTTACTGTAATAACGCTGCAGGAGCTGGCACAAATCCATTCAGGGAAGGCTGTGGGACCACAAAACTCCCTTCAAGCTTCCCAAATTCCTCCCCTCTTCCTGCAGCACCTTTGAGCTGGGGCAGCCAAAATCCTCATCCCTGCTGCATCCACAAACCTCAGCAGATCCCTCACGTATCTCATTTTTTCCCTCACATCCCTCATTTTCCCCCCTCACATCCCTCTATATTTCCCTCAGATTCCTCATTTTTTCCCTCACATCCCTCTATATTTCCCTCACATCCCTCGTTTTCCCCCCTCACATCCCTCTATATTTCCCTCAGATCCCTCGTTTTCCCCCCTCACATCCCTCTATATTTCCCTCACATTCCTCACTTTTTCCCTCAGATTCCTCATTTTTTTCCCTCACATCCCTCTTTTTTTCCCTCACATCCCTCACTATTTCCCTCATATTCCTCATTTTTTCCCTCATACCCCTCATTATTTCCCTCACGCCCCTCATTTTTTCCCTCACATCCCTCATTTTTTCCCTCACATCCATCTTTATGTCTCTCAGATCCCTCATTATTTCCCTCACATTCCTCATTATTTCCCTCAGATCCCTCCTTGTCTCACTCCCACCCCTCCATTCACTCCGGGACCAGCAGGAGAGGTGAAGCTCCAGGTGAACCTCTCCATCCTGGGGGCCTCCAGCCCAATTCCAGCGGCTCCGACCCACTCCAGGCTCCCAGCTGGGCATCGGGACCATCCCTGAGTTTCCCTCCCGGCTGGAACTCTCCCTTTAACCGAGGTTTTTGCCTCACCCTCCCTTCCTGGGGCTCTTTCCCAAGCAGGCCGAGCCCATCTCCTGAGAGAGGCAGCGAATGTCAGATAACGGCCTCAGAAATGTCCTGAGCCCATTCCTGCCTGTGGCCCTGACATTTGTGCTGCCTTTGGGATTGGGGTTGGTTATTTTCCCGCCTCTGCCTTTGGGATTGGGGTTGGTTATTTTCCCCCCTCTGCCTTTGGGATTGGGGTTGGTTATTTTCCCCCCTCTGCCTTTGGGATTGGGGTTGGTTATTTTCCCCCCTCTGCCTTTGGGATTGGGGTTGGTTATTTCCCCCCTTAATTCCCTGCCTGTCGGGCAGGTGGCTGTGCCCAGCTGTTTGCAGGAGTGCTGGGAGCTGTTCCCTGCTCCTTCATGGCCAATTATCCCTCTTTTCCCTGCTGTGTTTTGCTGTATCTATCCCAGAACAGCATCTTTCCCCTCTTTCCCAGCTTTTCTTCGCACTGGCTCCTCCAAAATCGCTCTCACCCAGTGCTGCAAGGAATTTGAGAGGCACCTGCAGATCTACAGGGAAGGTGTGAGGCTGCCACCCTCTCCCAAGACATTCCCTGCATC
Source organism: Urocynchramus pylzowi (assembly GCA_013397555.1). Classification (NCBI taxonomy): domain Eukaryota; kingdom Metazoa; phylum Chordata; class Aves; order Passeriformes; family Fringillidae; genus Urocynchramus; species Urocynchramus pylzowi. Next base: position 133,721 of record VZRH01004423.1, read on the forward strand.
CCAGTGTTATAGATATATATTATAATATTGGCTTTTTGCAAATATTAAAAAAAAACCTGTCTGTATAATGTTAAATTAACTTTACTATAAAAAGACAGTTTTTATTTCTGTTGTTAATTAAGCTTAGACGTAGTAGCAAAATAGCTGATACAGATTACTTGCATTAAAATACCTACTTAGTTGAAATAATATCCAAAAAACATATAATAAAGACTCCTACTACTGACATAACTATCAACACTTACCATCAGTAGAAAATATAGACCAAAGCCCACAACTAGAAGTGATAAGAATAGACTAAAACCACAACCAAAGAATACACATACCCAAAAAACCCAAACCCAAAGAGCCATACTAAACAGTTCTCAGAACATGTAAACCAGTTTAAAGAATAGTTTAAATATGCAACACGCTAATGCAATAAAAATAGAATATAAAGAGTGTTTTCAAAATAACAAATGTGCTCTTGTCTTAGTGCCAAGATGCACCCAGCTGTATATCTTTACTCTGTTGTCTTTGTCTCCTATTGTCCTTTATTAAACTTTTTAAATTTTTACAAGAAAGTAAACTGTGTTTTTCACAGCAGTGATGCTCTTCCTCCTCTCTGGGATCAAACCAGTTCTCCCAGTAGCTGGAGCCATCCCTCCTGTCCCACTGAAGGAATAATTTGTGATTTGGATCATCCAAGCAGTCAGTTCCCATTCTGGAGAGTCCCTTCCTGCTCCCACCATGACAAATGGAGCAGAGGCTGCCATGGAATTGTTATTCCAGAGGAATGGGAGGGGAGGTTTTCCCACTGGGCAGGGCAGGGAGAGGGTCCTCACTGCATCCACGGGGATCCTGGGGGAGATGGAGCAGCAAGGGATGATCTGGGGGTCCCCAAAACCAGGAAAAGTGTCCCCAGCCAGCAGTGGGGACAACACAGGTGTCTTGCTCTCCCTCCACTTCCAGGCTCTCCCTGCCTTTTCCAGGCCAGTGGGAAATAAAACTTCCCCCTCTGTGAAATTTTCCAGATGTTTGGAGGGGACCAGCTGAGCTTGAGGCCTTTTCTATGGGCTCTGTGGGAGAAGAGCCACATCTGAAGGGGGTTTTGCACCATCCAGGCTGCTTTTCCAAGAGAATTCCCACTCTGAGTATCCCTCCTGGAGCTAAAGTTCCTCAGCTGACTTTTTACAAGGCACAGAGGAGCTCCTGGCTGTGGGTGGGGAGGTGGGAGGGTGACATCTCCAAATTGGGAAACACCAGCACAAAAATGTCCCCAGGACCTTTCCATCCCCTTCCCTGATTGCTGGAGGAGAGATAAAAATGCTCCAGGAAAATCCTGTCCATGCTGAGAGAAGCTTTTCTCCCTTTAATTAAACAGAAAATGTCTCCCTCCAAAGTCATTAATTACTAATGACACAATTAGAGCCAGTAAAGAGGGGAAGGAGGGATACGACAAAAAAGAAACAAAAAAGAGACAAAACAAACTCAACGCCCCCAAAAAACCCACTGGCAATCAGAGACATTTGAAGCTTGAGAGAAATTAAGGAAATAATTGTTTGATTTGAAGTTAATTCTCATTCCTGCTGGGCCCACCCAGGATGGGATGGAAACCACTTTCCCAGTGCTTCCCAGAGCAAGGAGGGAGGTCTCTGTCTCGTGAAATCTGATTTTCCTGCTCGGAGCAGATCCTGAGGCATGGCAGGGTCCTGAAAACCTAGATTTAACTCCATAATCCCAATGTTCACCCTTTTCCACACCTCCCTTGCCATCTCTCACAGCCTCAGCCATGCTTTTCTCTCCCCAGCCATCCTGTATTCCCAGCCAAGGAATCAGCTCTTCCCTCCTGCCCATCCCGAGCTCTGCTGGTCCCAGGGATGGAGCAGAGCCGAGGACAATCAGGGACGACTCATTCCTGAGTTTGAATCTCCTTGGCTTCCAAAGGCCAACTTCAGTTGCTTGAGGACTCTCTGAAAAACAGATTAAGGCTGTGGGAAGGTGGGAGCCCAGCAGAGCTTCTTGTTCCTGCCAGCTTTAACTCCAGAATCTCACATTGGAATGGCTTTGGGAGCAGAGGGAAGAGAGGCTGGATTAGGCAAAAAGAGCAAATTCCAGCCTCTGGTTTGGGGGTGAAAACAATCTGTGAGCTTGAGGCGGGGTGGGAACAGCCCTGGGGATGGCAGAGGAATGGGTGAAGGTCACTTTGTGGGGGATCTCCAGGTTTTCCACCTTCTTTTCCATGCTGGACATCCCTTGGGAAGTGAAGATCCCAAAGCTGGGCTTTGTATGTCGGGTAGGGATGAGGACCTTGGCTGTCCCTCTCCTCTGGGGCCCACAGGGTTTCTGTAGGTCCTGCTCTAAGTCCCCTAAGCATTGTATCCCAAAGGTGAGGTTTTCCAGAGGGATGGCTCCCATCCCCACAACATCTCTGTCTCACCCCTCTCCCACTCCAAAACTTCCCAGTCCCAAGATCAGAAAATCAGGAAGGAGGAAAGTCCATGCTTGCTGTTCTTGCCCTTCAGGCCACCAAACCCTGCTGAGCCCCATGCTCCTCCCATCAGGAGGCTGCAAAGATCTTCCAGAATTCCCAGGGCAAAGCCAAGCCCTTTTCCCCGTGCCACGGCACCCTCAGGCAGCAAAATTTGCTCAGCATCAGTCATGGAGGGCCCAGTGAAGGTCTCTGGGCCCTGTCTTCTACTGGGATATCCTCTCACATCAATTCCCACCGACTTTTTATCAGGGATGTGCAAAAAAGGCAAGGAAAGGCAAAAAATGGGAAGAAAAAGCCAAGATTTTTTGACTGTTCAGTCCCCAGGGAAGTGGGGAGGGAGAAAAGCTCCTAATCCATGGTTTTGTCTTCAAGCAATTATGTGCAAATGAGTTAATCACAGGGTCACAGGAGCCAGAACCATTAATTAATCCCCAGCATGAGCTGGAAAGATGAATTCTTTGCTGCAGTAAACAAATGTGAGGAATGAAGTGGTGAGGAATCAGCTCCCGCTGGATGATCCCAGAGCTCCCTGGAATGCTTGGTTTGCTCCCCCCAGAGCAGCCCTTTGCATCCCTGCCAAACCTCAGGAACAGCTTTCCTGGAAAATCCCTGCGTTTGGGAAAGGGGAGCAGGGGGATGAGCACAAATCCAGATGTTCAGTCACCCCTGGAAAAGGTCTGAGTACTGTTCCCTCCAGGTGTTCCCAATGTTTGGAGCAGGGATAGGACACTGGATCCCATTATATCCCAGATGGATCCAGCATGTCTCCAATGAAAGGGCTCTGAAGACAGCCCAGAACAAAGGAAACTTTGTTGTAAATCCTTGAAAAATATACTATTTTCTCTTTTTTCATCTTTTTTCCCCATTTTTTTGGTACTTCCCCTCATTTCCCCACATAAAGCAGTTGGAAAGGGTGAGAAACCTCCTGAAATTCTAGTGGCAAATTCTTCCTCTAAACCCAAACCACCCAAATTCCAAAAAAATCCTGATTTGCTTTAGGGTGTGTGAGCTGACTGCACACAATGAAATGAGCTTAAACCCTCTATTTATTCAGCTAAATGGAATAGGAATAATGGAAATCATCTCAAATTCCTCCTGGATTGGGCAAGGCAGGATGAAACTCCCCTGGCTGGGTCTCAGCATCGCCCTGCTCTGCATCCATTTATCATTCCCCTGATCTCCCTGGATCTGTGGGCTCATCCCACGGGAGAGACCCCCAGATCCCCATGGAGACTGCAATCCCAAAAAACAGCTGAGGAGAGCTGGGAAGGACATTCCCTTCCAGATCAGTGGGCAAGGTTTTACACACTTTCCCCAAAACCCCATAACTTTAGGGCTCATCCACCCTTTTTTTTTATTTTTTTTATTTTTTTTTATTTCATCTCAGTCAATTAAAACCAATAAATCAATTTAAAAGGAAGTGAAAATTCTCACTTCAAAGTGATCCAAAGGGAGCTGAGTGTCCTGAAGTGAAACTTCTTGGTTTGAAAGGAACAGAAACATCCCAGCTCCTCCCAGACACATTCCTGGGTTGTCCCTTTGCTGGGGTTTGATATTGGACCAAGGGACTCTGCCATTGACACTGGTTAATTCCACAATTCCAACTCGTTGCTGCTGTTGCATCCAGGATAAACCATCCAGGGATAGACGTGGAACCCAAAAACCACCCTGGGTGTTGGCCCAGGAGCTCAAGGTGTGACACTTAAATCCCCACCCACGTGTTCATCTTCAACCCAAATAAATTCCTTGGAGCAGCAAAAATCTTTTTTAGGGATAGGGAGCAAAAATTAACTCCAGACATCGACCAGTGATGAGAGATCCATCGTCAATTCATGTTCTCAGCCCATTTCCAGGAGAGCAGGGGTGTTTTCCTGGGATTTCTCCTCCCATTTTTGGGATCCCTGACCTTTACAGAGTTGGCCGAGTCTCCCAAGGCCAGGCACTGTTTGTTCTCCCACTCCTGCCTCCCAGCTCCTACTGATCCCCCTCTTCCCAGCCCTGATAATCTTTGGGAAGAACATTTTGGGAGCCTTGTCAGCCACAGGGAAAGGTGTCCCATGGCCCTGGAGGTGAAGGGAGGGATCAGGATGAGGAATCTCCCTGTGAAATGGGATATTTTGCATCAGAGCCAGCCGTACTGGGGATCAGATGGGAAGAGCTGGGCTGGAAGAAGCAGGGAAGTGTGAGCTTGGAAGAAGCTGCTGGTGACACTTTTGGGGACAAGTGAATTGTGGCCCCAGCCCCAGTGGTCAGAGAGCAAAAGCTGCTGGTGCCACGGGGAGCAAAATTCCAGCTTTGCTTAGGTGAGGATGGGAATGCCAAAATGCAGGGATGGGGATGTCTCTTCCCCAGGACTCTTGGAGGACCTTGAATCCAGCCCTGATTCACCCCAGCAAAATCCTAAAAACCCCACAGAGGCTCAGGGGTGGTTCTGGGGCTGCAGCACCCAGGAACAGCAGGATGGAAAATTCCTTGGACCATGGGGAGACTGTGGGGCTGGGGGGAAATCAGACAAACAAGCTGCCCACCCTGCACTGAGCCATAATCCCCTGCTGGAAAATGGGAAAAAAGGTTGGGATATCTAAACTCCACCAGCAGCAGAGCAGGAGGGAGGCGAGGCAGCTCCCTGTGTTAAAGGAGAGAGAGAAAATGAGTCCTTTTTGGTCTCCTCACCCATTTACACACATCAAACTTCCCAAATGCTAAGCCAAATAAAGTCTTCTTATCGGTGTATTACCACTTAAGGCTCTTTCAGGCAGATTTAGGATGAATTAGTGCTTTTTTTAACCACAAAAAAAAGAGCAAAGTGAAATTTCTCACTCCATCAGCCCATGCAGCCTCTGCCTTAACCCTTGGAGAGGAGAGTGGGGTCAAGGCTGGGCCAAGGTCCCTCCTGGTGCCAGCACATTCCACACCAAGTTTTGGTGTGGAATGTGCTGCTTCCCATGGATCCTGGAGATTCTGGGAGAGGTTTTGGACTGTTTTTCTGTTTTGGACTGTTTGGAATGTTTTTCCCCATCCTCAGCTGCTCCATGGCTGAACCAGGATGGGAACAGGTCACTCCAGGGTGGCTTCCAACACCTCCTTCCCAATATTCACAGGGCTGCCATGGGCACAGCACTTTGGGCTTTCCCAAAGTGGGATCTTCCAGGGTCAGCCATGACCCAGAGCTTTGGGAATGGGGCTTTTGGCCACTCTGTGGTGGTTCCCCTCTGCCCTATCCTGGACACATCATCAGGAATCATAATTCCTCGTCTCCCAGAAGAAGAAGCTGCTGAGATGTTGCCCCTCTTGGAGACCAACCTTCTGCAGGATGTCCCAGGCTCTGTGGGGAGTTGGCACCTGGGATATGGAGACCCAAAAAACTTTGGGAATGACCCAGCCAGTGGCCACCAACCCCCACGAAGCCTCCCAGGCCATCCCTGGTGGTGTGGAGCTGATCTGGGCTGTTTGTGGAGGTGAAGACCCAGAGCCAAACTTTGGAAGGTTCACCTTCAAGAGGGACAGCCCTGGTGCCCACATCCTGCTATGGATTAGGAGCCACCAGAAGAGCTGGGAAAAGCCTCCCAGGACCCAGCCTGGCAGAGCCAGATGGTGCAGGAGGGATGGTGGAGGAGCACCATCAGCATCTCCTAGCATGGGAGGCACCTCCTGCCACATGCCAGGGGCTGGATGGTGCCAGGAGCAGCTCCAAGTGCTCCCTTTCCTTGTGTCACTCCTGGAAATCTCCAGGATTGCCCCAGGCTGGGGCCACGAGGCTCTGCCACACGTGGCTGCTCTGGTGGCTCGTGGGAAGTTGGCTGGGAAATGATCCGGGCTTTTCTGGTGGCTCCTGGGCTCCGTGGTGATCCCCCCACTCTCCAGCAGACTCCAGTTCCCAGCTCTGGCTGGAAAGAGTTTTCCCCTCAGTGAGGAATCAGCTCCTCTCTAATTCCTTTTCAGGGCCTGCCAGGATGAGAGGAAAAATCAAAATATGCTAAAGCTCCAGCTGGGTCTGAGAGACCCTCCTCGACCCTTCTCTGCAGTCTGTTAGCACCAACTCCACTCTCTTATTCTCACTGATTTTTGAGAGCTCCTGGGCCATCCTACTGAATTCTGAAGCTGTCCAAGCCTCTTTTTTTTAAGAAATAGGGTTTTTTTTTTAAAAAAGAACACTTTCTTCCCAAGGCAAAAGCCAACTCTTTGTGTCCTTTTCACACGAGGCAAGTGGAGCTCACTTTGAAAAAAACACCACAAAGGCAGGAGTGATCCCACATCCCCCCATCCCAGCTTTCCTCCACTGCACCAAAGCAAATTAAAAGGGAATTTTCAAGTCCTCATTCACAGTGGGGAAAGTGCAAGGGCTGAGTTTGGATTCAGGTGGGAGGAAGTGATTCCTTGATCCTTTCCCACAGCTGCTCTCAGCATCCCCATCCTAATATTAGATAGATGTGGTTGTGGAGAACTGACCCCAAAAAGCTCCATCTTCTCCCAGGAAATACTAACTCCAAAAGAAAATTTAATGAAAGCAAAGATCCTTTTCTCCCCTCCCAGCTGCAGCCACAAATTGTCATTTATTGGTGGATTTAGAGAGGGTTTTTTGGGGAAAAGATGTGCTTGGAGACCTTTGCTCACCTCCCACTTCCAGCCCTGTTTTTCTCACTTTGGAAAAGAATAAATCTGGTCTCCATGAAAACCTCACATTGCTGCTGTGGGAGAATCCAGGTTTTATTTTTTGTTGTATTGCCCTGGGATAGCTTAATGGGCTCAGTGTGGTGAGGAACAGAAGCCTCCAGGAAATGAGGGGTGGAAGATGGAAAACTGGCAAATATCCAACCCCCCTGAGTCCCTCCACTGCAGCTTGGACCTTCTGGGGGGCAGCAAGACTTCAAAGTGGGGCTGGAGCTGCCTTCCCAAGAGCTGCTGCTCCAAGGAAATGGGGTGAAATCCCTGGATTGTTCAAATTAAGGGTATAATTAGGTGCATCAGTCATTAATGCAACCCACAGAGACTCACAACTGCTCCCTCCATGAATGTGGGACACAGCTTTGTTCATTTTCCCCCAAATTCCTGGGATCACTGAAGTCTGGGGAATGGATCCTGCTCCCAGATTCCCAACTCCCCAGCCCATCTGCAGGGCCCAGATCCCAGTTCCCTGGGAGCTCCCAGCAAAGCTCTCAGCTGCTCCCAGTCCCCCAGCCTGGGGACATGGCACTGCAGGAGGCAATTCCCACCCTGCAGTGACACTTTCTCCATGGATCACCATCACATTCCCAGCAGGAAGCATTTCTCTGTGTTTCCTTTGCAGACCTGGAAGGCCAAAGGGATAAAGAGCAGTGGCTGTGCATCCCAATTGTTTGAGGGAAAAGCTCTGGCAGCTTGGAACTGTGAGGAGTGAGAAGCAGGGAAAGAACTGAGTTAATTAACAGGAGCAAAATGAGAATTTGAGGGAGCTGATGGACTGCTACAAACTCTCCAAACACCTCCTGTGTGCCTCAGGACTGCAGGACATGTGACTTTATTGCCCAAACCTATGGCAGAGCCAGCTTTTCTTGGGAAAAAAAAATCCTTTTTGTGCTGCTCACAGTAAACAGGAGGTTCACATCACTCTGACCTTCTGCTTTATTCCCATCTCCACTCTATTATTGCTCCTGAAAAGTCATCATTTTTCCACTTGATCCCCCAAGCTCTTTGGGAGGGAGATGGAACATCCAAGGTCCATTTACACCATTGCTCTGACCCCAGGGCTCCGTGTTTGGGAAGCTTTGGGAAGCTTTCCTGAGCTAAAAGCCTGTTCCACTCAGGTGGCTCCTCTTGACAGACACCCCTTCCTTGGTCTCTCCCTCTTACACTTCCAGGGCACTTCCAGCAAGTGACTGCCCAAAGTTTTCCCTGGGATGAAGCTGGGCACCTTTTCCCTTGAACAAAACCCACACCAGTGTGAGAAATTATACTCACATCCAAAATATTTAGAAGGTTTATTAAAACCTTATAAAAAATACAACAGAAGACTGAATAGCGAAAATATTACAGTGCTGGGAGTAAAGGATTTTTCCCACCATGTGCTCATCCACACAATGGAGGTTTTGCCTTTTAACCCTTTAGTCTCTCCCAAAGTTCTGGCCATGGACTCCTTCTTTGCTGTCCAGTGGTGGAGATCACTTCCTTAAATTTTGATTGGAGGTCAGGTGTTGCCATAGTAATGAGGCAGCCCTCCCAAATGTCCCAACCCCAGGCCACCCCCTGATAACAACACAAGGGAGGTAAAACATAACTATAAATCAATAAAACTTCTCTTAACATATATACATGATATTTACCTTTTAATTGTGAGAGTCAACCATCACAGTGCTCATCTATCACACCAGGAACTGGCTGATCCTTTCTGCACGGGTGGGTGCTTGGAAGGGCAGCACAAAGCTGAGCTCTCCCAGGGCGCTCAAGGGGGATGGACAGGCAGAATTTGGATAATTCTGATTTATGGCTCTGTTCACCTGGGGAGTTTTCCCTCAGAGCTGTTCCCAGTATCCACATTCCCAGGAGCCAGCCCTCTCTCAGGGCCAGGTTTAAGCAGGAAGCATTTTTGGCTCCTTTGGATGCCAAACCTTCAGCTCAGCATCTCCAAGTGATACTAAAACAGAACAAAGACTCTCCCATACCAATCCTGTTGTTGTGTCCTTTCAATTCCAACATTTTACTTGCAGAGTTCCTTCATTTCTGCTTTTTTTTAGCCAAATTTGGTCCTGTTCAATTTGAAGAGAAAGTTTTTCCTTCCTGGAGCAGTGGAATTTGGTGCCAGACACCCATCTGACTGCATGGCTCCGGGCCAGCAGCTCCCTGCCTCGCCAAGGATCTGAGGAATTTCGGAATTTCACCCCCGGACTCCAGATCCTGTTTGCTTCCCATAGCAGGGACTGGTGCTGGCATCGAGCTGGAATGGGAACAGCACCCCCAGAAATTGCTCTGGGAGATGAAAAGGGTTATTTTTTCCTCTTTGCATCAAGCTTGGAGCTGCAGATGGGCCCAGCTCAGAGAAGGGATGGACTCAGCTCCGTGCCAGGACCAACCTGAGCCCAGACATTCCAGACACTCCAGAAAATTTCCCTCTCTAAATTTTTGCCTTTCTGGAGCTGGCACAACCCAGACTGTCCTTCCTGGATCACCCTTCATATCTTCCCATGTCCTAATTCTGCACCCTCACGTGATGCACAGCTGATCACTTCCCACATGCGGATCACTGAATCCCTGGGAGACGGATCCAGTGGGAGATCAGCACTTTCCTGGCCAAAAATCCCACCAATCTCACAAATCTTTGCAGGAATAAGACCCAGTTCACCTCCCTGATGGATTTTCAGACCTGCCCAGCAGCAGCCTGGGGTCTCAGCTGGAGGCTGAACTCCGAATTCTCCTCTGCTTCCCTCCCATGCCCATCCTTGGGGAGTGACTTTGCTTTTCCCACCTTGGAATGGGACTTGCAGGAATTTGGTGCTCCAGCTTGGAGAAGCCTCTTGCAGGAGCCTGGGGCAAGGGAACAAGCCCACAGCAGGGGGGAAGGTGGGTGAAGGTCCCAGGGTGCATTCAGGAACTTTTTCTCCCTTTTCTTTCCCTAAAACCCAGGCTGGAACATTGCAGGGTTTATCAGAGATCCCAATGATCTCCTCTGGATTTTCAGGGCTGGAGCGGGTGGGTGGAACTGGCGCAGCTGCTCAGGAGTTGGGGATATTCCTGTCCCATCCCAGTGGCTTGGAGAGCCCTGCAGGAACCCTTTCCCTGATTTGTTGCCCTGTTGTCACCTCCTGTCCCCACCCCTCGGGGAGGAAATCTAAGCCTGGAGCTGGAGAGCTCCAGCTCCTCTCTGAGCAGGGATTCATTTCCCCCAAACAAAGGAGGGTTTCTCCTCTCCCAAACCCGCTCTAAATCCAGGAATATACCATCATTTAAATACAAAACCTGTTGTTTAAATCGTTGAATCCATGAGAAAAATCGATCCTTTAAGCGCGGGGCTGGGCTGAGCCTCACCTGTGTCCTCCCCGGGGGATGGGCTGGGGCGGGATCGGAGCTCTTTGGGATTTTGGGGGAATTTTTGGGCTGGGGCGGGATCGGAGCTCTTTGGGATTTTGGGGGAATTTTGGCGGTTTCGTGGCGGTGACTCCATTTGGCAGTGCAGCAGCAGGGACCTATTTCTGTCATCCTTCTGGCGCTGGGAGGGCTCAGGCTTTTTTAGAGGCTGCGGGTGCTGCTTGGCTCCCGTTTCCCACGGGGAGGGAGCTGCCAATTGCATGACTCAGGGTGCTTTAAGGAAAAGCGGGATGAAAACACCAGGGCTGCTGGCTCCCACCTCCTGTCTCTCCTGCTGCCAGAGTTCATACAGCTGTTTCCTCCAGCTCAAAACCCGCTGCTAAAAATACTTTGGAAAACTCGAGGATGCTGGCATTCCAAATCGCCTCATTCCGAGTTTTTTTATGGGTTTTTTTTTCCCCTTATTTGTTTTTTCCCTTTTCAAAGGAGCTGCCCAGGTGCTTCCTGTGCTGTAGCAGGGTTTGGGATGGGTCATGAGCAAGAGGAGGAGGAGGAGGAGGATGGAGCTGGCAGGGACAGTGACAAGCTGAGCCCAGCTGAGTCAGAGCTGCGAATGTGACCCCTGGGAATGGCCAGATTGACACCAGCCCCAGGCTGATCTTGGTCCAACAGGGAAATATTCCTGCTCTCCCACTCCCCACCTCCTCCCTGCTGGCTGTGGCACCGGAGCCATCCTGCTCTCCAGCCTGGAGCTGCCCACGAGGCAAGATTTGGGCAGCTGGGACATCCCATATCATCCCTAAATTCCAGATCCTGGGAGCTGGGCAGAGCAGCAGGATTTTCCCAAGTTCCATTTATCCTTTTCGCTGCAGGGCACAGTCAGATTTTGGGGAAAGGCTGGATTTGGGGCTGTCCTGGGAGGGTAGTTTTGCTTTGTCAACCTCTCCAGAGCAACAGGAAAGAGCAGCTGGAATGTGGAGGCTTTTTCTCTACATCATCCCTGGGGGACTGGATTGAGCAGGCACTGCCCCGTGTGATCCTGCCCATCAATTCTCCCAGCATCCCGAATTATCTCCTGCTCCCAGCCTGAAACGAGAGAGTCCAAGTGCTGCAATTCCAAGAAAAACCAGAAAACCCCACTCTGCCTGGTGTTTTGCTGTAGTTTTTCCCCCTCTCTGGTGTCCCAGAGCCATCCTTGGGCAGGGTGCAGCCCCAATTCCCGCCCCTCAGAGCAGCCCCACAAAGGGATGGGAATTCCCCTTGGATCCAGGTGCTCTCGGACTTTCTCTGCAATTCCCCTCGGGGCCACCGATCCCCAGCCGAGCAGGGAATTACCGCAAGGAGCAGTTTCCTTTCAGATATTCAATTCTAACTCCCTCTTCTTTAATTTAATTCCATCATTCCTCCCTTCCACCCCGGGGGAAGCGATAGCACATCCTGATATCCGGCGAGAATTCACTTTGCTTGTCTTTCATTTGCCTCCGCTACCAAAAGGAGGAGAAAAAGAAGAGGCCACAATTTGTCTGATGGGATTTTTGTTTTCCTCTCACCCCGTGCTTCCCCAATCCCTGCGTCCGTGCTGGCAGCACCTTTAGGAGCTGCTGGTGCTGCGGCAGGAGGACGCAGCTCTGTCCCAGTCCCTCCCAGTTGCTCCACCAGTTAATCCCTTAATGCTCTCCCGACACGCTCCCATTTCCTGAGTGTTTCTCTTTCCCCCCCCCCTCCTTTAAATGCTACCAAACATTTTAAGAA
>VZRH01004425.1:2925-18235 GCA_013397555.1 Urocynchramus pylzowi
CTGCAGGCCCCGGTGCTGCAGGCCCCCAGTGCTCACTGATGCTGCAGGCCCATGCTGCAGGCCCCAGTGCTGCAGGCCCCCAGTGCTCACTGATGCTGCAGGCCCGTGCTGCAGGCCCATGCTGCAGGCCCCGGTGCTGCAGGCCCCCAGTGCTCCCCGTTGGGACACAGGAATGGCCCCCAGCAATGCCAGCACAGCCCGTGGGGTACAGAGAGAGGAGAAGGGGCTGCAGCAGCAGGGCCGCCTCAGACCCCGCAGGGACAGAGCGGGAGGCCTGGCAAGGAGCTGCTGGCAGCACCTGGCCCAGCTCTGGGCCCGTGGCAGCTTTGCTTCGCCATGGATGCCCCGGAGCAGCAGGGATGGAGCCGCGTGGGGCTGTTGGAGCCCCTGCTGAGGGTCTTGGGGGGCAGCTGCTGAGAACTGACACCCCCCAGCCTCAGCTCACTCAGGGCCAGGGGCTTCTCCCCCATTTTTAAATTCTACTTAAACCACATCTGTTCATCAGCTGATGGCTTCACCATGCTGCCTAATCCAACTGGAATTCCTTCAGAGTTTTGGCCTCCTGAGGTAATAAAGGATTAAAGAGGGGAGAAACAGATAGCTTTTTTTCCCCTAATTTTAGATGCACAGCCAGATCACAACCTGCCTCCTGTTATCAGAAACAAGCAACAGCCCTCTCCATCTTCTGACAAAACATCACAAAATCCCTTCTCATCTCCCTGCCCCTCCACACTTCTCTCAGGAACCTCTGCCTGTCTCCAGTGTTGGTCAACTTAAACAGAGCCCCAAGAAGGTTATTCTCCATCTCTCGCCCCTGCTACTGCTTTCCAGATAGGAAATCACCCAGCTCAGATTCAACAACTGATCAGAGAATCTCTAAGGTCGGAAAATCCCCCCAAGAATGAGCCCAACTCTTCCCCCTGCTGAGGCCACCACTAACCCATGTCCCCAGGTGCCACACCCACACAGCTTTACAGCCTCCAGAGATGGGGATGATGAGCTCTGGGTGCCCACCAAGTGCTGCTGGCATTTCATCCCACATTGTTTCTCACCCTGGACACGCTGGAGCTGAGTCTCTCTGGTGCCCGGGAGATCAGGGGGTCACACTCAGGACAAAGGAGTCTAAACCTCTGTGAGTCTCAGCATCTGTTGGAGTGATCGCCCATGTTTTCTCTGGAATGCAAGAGGATAATGGCTCTGAAGATGTGGCTGGGGCAGCCTGTGTCCCCTCTGGCACAGCTCTGCTCTTGGGGAGCTCCCACCGGCTCAACCCAGGCGAGGCAAAACCCTGATCCCTTCACAATGGGAAACATTTTGTGAAAACCACTAAGAAAAGCCACCCAAAACCAAGCTTGCTTTTATATTGTTCAGTATGTGAAGACCTGGAGGAAAACTGTAAAATGCCACTCCTGTCTCACAGAAGTGCTTCCTCAAACAGGAAAACTGCTCGTTTCTCATCTGGGGTTTAATACACTCTTCACTTCTGGTTTCTCTCACGATACATAAAGCTTTTCCCTTAACTTGGAGCCACAGAAATTGTTGCATCACTGCTGATAAAGCTAGATGCTCACAGTTATTCAGGATAAAGTGTCTTTTTAATAGCTGGCATCATTAACTACAGACAGTTCAAAACTCCAGAAGAGCTGTAATAGTAATAAATTGTTCAGGAAAAGCAGGCAATTGATATAACTGCTTCCAAAGTAGCGAGGCAAAGGAAAATGGGCTTTGAGAGCACTGAGTGAGTCACAGTACATCATCCCCAGGCTCAGAAAAACACTGGCTTTAGTCACTGGGAGGTAACACACACTTACAGGGGCAGCTACAAAGGATTCCTGTCACACCCCGAGGACTGGGACAGCCAGAGGGATCCTGGTTATTCCCTGCTGCACCCATCCCAGGGCTCCACCAGAGCTGCCTTCCCAAATGGGAACAGCAGCTCTGCCCCAGGCACAGCTACCCCCTCAGCACACCCCCAAACCCTGCCCCAGGCACAGCTACCCCCTCAGCACACCCCCAAACCCTGCCCCAGGCACAGCTACCCCCTCAGCACACCCCCAAACCCTGCCCCAGGCACAGCTACCCCCTCAGCACACCCCCAAACCCTGCCCCAGGCACAGCTACCCCCTCAGCACACCCCCAAACCCTGCCCCAGGCACAGCTACCCCCTCAGCACACCCCCAAACCCTGCCCCAGGCACAGCTACCCCCTCAGCACACCCCCAAACCCTGCCCCAGGCACAGCTACCCCCTCAGCACACCCCCAAACCCTGCCCCAGGCACAGCTACCCCCTCAGCACACCCCCAAACCCTGCCCCAGGCACAGCTACCCCCTCAGCACACCCCCAAACCCTGCCCCAGGCACAGCTACCCCCTCAGCACACCCCCAAACCCTGCCCCAGGCACAGCTACCCCCTCAGCACACCCCCAAACCCTGCCCCAGGCACAGCTACCCCCTCAGCACACCCCCAAACCCTGCCCCAGGCACAGCTACCCCCTCAGCACACCCCCAAACCCTGCCCCAGGCACAGCTACCCCCTCAGCACACCCCCAAACCCTGCCCCAGGCACAGCTACCCCCTCAGCACACCCCCAAACCCTGCCCCAGGCACAGCTACCCCCTCAGCACACCCCCAAACCCTGCCCCAGGCACAGCTACCCCCTCAGCACACCCCCAAACCCTGCCCCAGGCACAGCTACCCCCTCAGCACACCCCCAAACCCTGCCCCAGGCACAGCTACCCCCTCAGCACACCCCCAAACCCTGCCCCAGGCACAGNACCCTGCCCCAGGCAGAGGTACCCCCTCAGCACATCCCAAACCCTGCCCCAAGCAGAGGTACCCCCACACCACATCCCCCAGGCCCTGCCCTCCAGCTCCAGAGGGATGCTCTGGCTCCAGCTCCCTCATGGCTGCGAGTGCCCAGGTTTTCCCTGGATGTGGTCAGCTTCCAGTGAAGCCACTGACTGTTCTCCCACCTTCACCTGTCTCTCCAGGGATGCACCTGTGACAAACCATCCCAAACAGCACCGCACAAGAGCTTGGGCCTGTTCTGCTTACAGGACTGGAGCTCAAGGTTTGTCCTGGCGCGTCCCAGAGCCTTCCCTCATCCCTGAGCACTCCTGGACAAAGAGCTCTGCTGCTGGCCGGGGACAGTGCTCCACCCTGGCCACCCCAGCCTCCATCAGGCAGCTCCACCCTGCACCCTGGGGACACGCTCCCAAAGTGCCACAGCTCCCCACCGGCATTCCGACTGCAGCGGTGGGAAAATTCCCTCTGCAGGGCGCTCACAGCTCTCCAGCTGAGCACCAAACTCACAGGGATAGCATGAAAATCCCATTCTGCCACTGCCTCCCCGGGAAACACCTGGATCCAGCCCCCCCACCCCGGGCTCTTTAGGGAGCTGGAGGTGGCAGAAAGATCCTCCATGGTTCTTTAGGCTGTGCAAACCCCCTGGCCTCTCCTCACTCCTTCCCGAGCTCCATCTTCATTCTCCCAGGATTTATTCTTTGGAGTTGAGGAGATCTAGAACATGACTGAATTGTCCCAACTTCTTTCAGAGAGATACTCAATTATAGCTTCTTTTTGTCCCTGTACATACCAGAAAAAAAGGCAAAGATGGAGAGGGTCTGATTAAATAATCTCAGGGCTGCCCCACAGGATATCCCAGGGGAGGCCACAGCCCATTAAACTCTGTCTGAGGATTGGGCTGTTGTGGAACAAGGAGAGCCTGATCAACTGGTGCTTGGCAGCAGAGAAGTGACTTTGATGATCTTGGGAGCCTTTCCCACCCTGAATGACTCTGTGACTACAGAGCAGAGGCTGAGCTGTCCCACCTGCACCCCCGGAGGCAGAGCCCCCTGCCTCCAGCTGGGGGGGGTCACAGACCCCTCCTGCAGGGCTCCCTCAGGGCCTGGGACAGCACCAGGGGGCTGGGAATTGTCCCCAAAAAGCCTTTTCTGGCCATCCTTCCCATGAAACTTCCAGCCCAGAAATGCAAATAGGAGATGCCACTTTAATTTACTCTTTCCTCAGGAAAAGGTGAAAAACCCAGGAAGTATCACAGTGCCAGAGAATCCCAACTCACGGTTTTCACCTCACCTCCTAATTTGTTGTTTTGAGGAAGATCAATGCTGGGCATGTCTGTCAAAGTTATGGATGTGCTACTATTTGCAACTCAGTTCAGTACATTTGCAGTCCCAGGAGAGATCTCCGTGCCAAGTTTACTCATTTTCCTCACCGACACAAACAGCACAAGAGCTCCTTCCCAAGATCTGCCTCTTAGGCTGACAATGCCAATGAAATTCCTCATGGGCAAGAGCAGCCCTGGCTGCTGGGAAAGCAAATTGAACTTGGGGCTCACCTCTTCTGTGTCCTTACCCTAGAAATGAGCAGGCACAGGCAACGACCCTCCCTGGGTAATGGATGGTAATGGCCTTGTCCCCAGGCCACCAGGGATAGTGGCAGGGGTGGCATGAGCTGGGCTTTAAAGTCCCTTCCAACCCAAACCATCCTGGGATTCTGCCCCAACACAACCTGTGCTCAACCCCAGGAGATGCCATCATTTCCTGACTGCTGCAGGGACTTGGTGACAAAGAAACAACGCCCAGCTCCTCTCACACTCTGCCCTTGGTCAGCAGGCACCACCTGAGGAGAGGAGCTGGCTGCTGGAGCAGGGCAGGGTGTTGACAGAAACCTCCCTTGGCCAGACGCTGTGACTGAGTTACATCACTCCTGAACTGCCCACAGAGCAAACTGAGACAGCACACAGCTGCTTTGCAGAAGGACCAGGCAGGGGGTTGGAGAAAACATCAGCTCATTCTCTGCTCCTCTGGAGCTTGGGGTCCATGTCCTCTGCAGCCTGGATCTCCTCTGTTCTGAGAAACGGGGAGTCTGAGCCTGTTCCCATCTGCCAGGACCACACCTGAGGCTGCAGAGCCCACCCCGAGCTATTCTGGGGCTGCAGAAGCCACAGGCTCAGCACCTGAACTCCACAAACAGCCAGAGGAGAGGCCTGGGGCACCCACAGAAGTGACAAATAATGTGTTTAGCTTTGAAGGAACTCCAACCTTACAGGTTCCAGAAGCACAGCAGAAAGAAAAATAGAATCCCAGAATTGGGATGGAAGGAACATTAAATCCCACCCAGAGCCACCCCTGCCATGGCAGGGACACCTCCCACTGTCCCAGGCTGCTCCAGCCCCAGTGCCCAGCCTGGCCTTGGGCACTGCCAGGGATCCAGGGGCAGCCACAGCTGCTCTGGGCACCTGTGCCAGGGCCTGCCCACCCTCCCAGGGAAAAAAATAAAATAACACCCAAAGAGTTGTGCTGCTGGTTTGCCTCCCAAACAACTCGCACTGGGTACGGTGGGGCTATTTTATATCTCAGCACGAAGCCTCTCTCTGCACGTCGCCGTGTTCCAGGAACACAGTGACTCAGTTGCATATGTCAGCTCGTCTGTCTCATTTTCAGGGGTATTTTTGTCATTCAAATTCCAGGGTTACATAACTTGGGTTTGCACCAGGGCTGCTGGGCACAGCGCAGCCCAAGCCTGACCGGTCTGGGCAGGTGACACTTTTAATCAGGCCCTGCTGGGGCTGGAGAGCAGGCAGAGCTGGATGAGGAGAGGGTGATTCACATGGCGAGGAGCTGAGAGAGATTAAAGCAGTCAGGGCATTTCACTCGCTGGGAGCTCAGTAATTACATGACTCTAGGACCAGTCTCTTTATTAAGAAAATTGTTTATTAGGATTCTACAGCTGCAATCAATGCCAAACTGGCTGTGTCTCCCTGAAGGCTCCTCCAAAGCCTCTCCAGAGCTATTTTTGCCTCTGAGCCATATCCCACACTGGTGCTGCCTACAGACAGAGCTATTTCAAAGTCAGGAGAATGAGAAAAACCAAACATCTCTATCAGCAGACACTCAGGTGAGCGCTGCCTGCTCGCTGTTGTACAAACCAGCACGAGAAGCCTCTTGTCTGCAGCAGGAGTTGTTTCCTTCAGCACCAGGACACACGGGCAGCTGAGCACGGAGCAGCAGCTCTGTCCTGCTGCTGCTGCTCAGCTCAGCTCAGACAGCAGAGAGGCTCTTGGACAGATGAGCACTGTGAGACACTCGTTCACTCTGCTGTGAAAATGTACAGAGCTCAGGAAAGGCCAGGAGGAGACAAGGAGCACAGAGCAAAGGTTCTCAGGGCCGGCTGCAGCTTGGCCCTCAGCCAGGAGCCCCCTGTTCTCTTCGGGGACACCCCTCAGACACCTTTGAATTCCATCAGCCCTTGGCACATTCCCAGAGCCTTCTGCACAGTGCCCTTTTCCCCAGCCTGGTTTCCATGTCCCAAGAACTGCTCAGCCTGGCTCCTCCTGGGCCCCACCTTTCCAGAGCGTGCACATTCCTTGGCTGTGCTTTCAGTCCATCCCCATCCCTGCAGCTCTGGGCCCTGGCCCACACTGCCTTCAGCCTGAGTGCTGATGGTTGGCAGATGTGTACAGGTGTGCTCACCTGGCTGCATTGCCTGTTCTCCCATCCCAGCAGGCATTTGAACACCAGCACACTGACAGCAGCTACTGCCCTGAGCTTCAGCAACAGCAGGAATGAAAACTGGATCTTCAGAGCAAAGGTGCTGCAACAGCACACACACAGCATGCATTCTAGCATTTGGGAAAAGCCAATATTGTCATGTGTGTCTGTAACAGCAGGACACCTGTAGCCTCTGATCAGGGGAGTGCTGGGGGTTTCACACACAAACAGCCTTGCCCTGGGAGCAGCCCCACGGCGTGAACACCGCTGGCTGCACAAAATCCCACCCAAACCCCCAAAATCCCAACCCCAAATTATGCTTATTACCCAGTAGCATGCACTTCAGGGGTTTATTTCTCCCTATGCATGGAAAGCATTTGATGCCATCAATCCCTGGATGCCTGCACCAGAAGGCACTGTTGGAGAAATCCTTTCTCCAGCCCAGCTGCTCGGGCTGTCGCTGTCAGAGCTGCTGCCTCCCCCCAGGGCACGAGCTGGCACATCTGGGTGGGAGCAGCCCGGGAGGGTCTCCCAGGAGCCAGGAACATTGCTCTGAGACAATGAGGAACCGTGGGACAGTGTGAGAGAGAGATTTACCTAAATCTGACCAACTTCAGTTCACTTTGTTACAGAAAACATGACTGACACAAAGCGAATTTTCTCCTGATTTGTGTTTGGGGTTCTTTTGTCACCTTTTCCTTGCATTTTCAAGTGTTTGCCTTCTCTACTGTCACTGAAGCTGTGTAGTGAGACATTTTATTTACATGGATAGAATAAGCTAATTATCCTTCCTTATACTTTTCTAAACAATCCATCCATTTTAATAGGATTATATCAGATTTGGACTGCAAGATGCCAGGCACAGCCCAGCAGATGAAATGCTGGCTCCTTCAGAGAGTCCAGCTCCTCTACAGAAGCCCAGGAAAATACAGGGTGAAGAAGCAGCACAGGATGAGAACAATCCACAACAAACCAGTACTGCCAAGGGATTGTTTCCAGGCTTCCAAGTAACTCTCTCTTTTCATTCCCTGCTCTCCAGAACTGTCATATTCCTGGTTTGGACAGCACTCTATTTAGGAAACACCGAATTTTTGTTTGTTTGTTTGTTTGTTTTGGGTTTTTTTGGGTTTGGTGTTTTGGTTTGGTTGGTGTGTTTGTTTGTTTGGGGGTTGTTTGTTTGCTTGGTTTGGGGGTTTTGTTTGCTTGTTTTTGTTGGTTTTGTTGTTTTGCTTGGTGGGTTGTTGTGGGATTTTTGTCCATTATTACACAGGAAAAGAATCTCTTGATTTTCCTCAATCTTTCCATTAGGATCTTTCCCTCTGCTTTGAGTTATTCCCCTCCTGGATCGTTTCTAAGACAATTTTCTCAGTGTTTGACCATTCACCCTCAGCTCTTGGAACTCCTTGCTCACCTGGGTCGTTTCTCCCTGGCTCCCTCCACTTGCAGGAGGTTCTGCAGCTTCTGGGGCTCACCCAAGGCTGCAGGATGTTCCGTGGGGACTCTGCTCCCCTCCTGGAGAAACCACAGTCCCTTACAGCCCCTGCCTTTCAAAATATCCCCCCGAATTACAGACCTTTATTGCTTTCCAAACAGCTGCAAAAGGAACATTTTACAGAGCAAATATCTATGCTGGGAAAATGCAAAATGCACTTTTTGGGCTGAGGACAGCAGAGGAAATGCCTTGTTTTGGTCAGTGTAACCCAGGTGGTTTGTGTTCTCTGCCTGGACTCGTCCTTCACAGACACATTCCAGGCTGGATGTCCTGAGGAAAGGTGTCCCTGAGTCTCTTTTAAAATCTTCTCCTGCAGAAGCCTGGCAGGTCTAGCACTGCCTTCCCAGGCTGCTGTGTGCTGGTCAGTAGCTGCAATAATTTGGTGATATATTAAAATGTCTTGTAAACCTATTTGCAGCAGGTGAATGATTGCTCTGCTCGAAAGCTTTTCATTTTCATTCCTTATTTTTCAGGGCAGATACTTATTATAATACAGGTTATTAAACATCAAAGGTTTACCTTGTCTTGAGACGATTTAGCTTCTTTTAGAGACCTATAAATGCTTTATTGGGCATGGTTCTGAATAAATATTCAGTTGTAGGTGAGATCAGGACTCGTGTGCTGGAAGTTCCAGAGCTGCTGGAGCAGGGCCGGGTTTGCCACCCTCGGAGCCCGGGTGAGCCCTGGTGGAGCTCTCAGCCACCTCCCCTCCCCTCTTGTCACATCAGGCCATCCTCCAAAGCGTCCTGCTCCTGTCAGCTGCGTGGCACACAACCAGGATCAGCTCACACGGGCCACAGCTGGCTGCCAGGGAGCAATGGACCTGCAGGGATGGTGCAGGCAGGGCCATCCCCAGGGATGAGCCCCTGGAGCCCCCTCGGTGCCTGGGGGTGCCTGGGGCCCAGGCAGTGAACCTGACCCAGCCCTTGACCCCTGTCCCCAGGTGCCACATCCCCAGGGCTTTAAATCCTCACGGGATGGGCACTCCACCCCTGCCCCGGGCAGCTGTGCCAGGGCTGGACAGCCCTTTTGCTGAGGAATTGTTCCCGGTGCCCACCCTGAGCTCCCCTGGCCCAGCCTGAGGCCGTTCCCTCTGCTCCTGTCCCTGTTCCCTGGAGCAGAGCCCGACCCCCCCGGCTGTCCCCTCCTGGCAGGAGCTGTGCAGAGCCACAAGGGCCCCTGAGCCTCCTTTGCTCCAGGAGAACACAGGGGAGCTCAGTGAGAGCCCGAGGCGAGGCACACGCTGTGAAGGGCTCTCCCAGGAGCTTTGTGTCCCGGAGCCTGCCCCGCAGAGCCGCAGTGGGGCTGTGTCGGGTGCCCCACGGCTCTCCCAGTGTGGCTCTGCTGCAAACCGATCCAGGAAATTCAGAGCTCTCCTCACGGGGAGGGAAAACAGAGCTGGAGAGCAGAGAGGAGCCCTGGCTGCTGCTGCTCGGAGCTCCACGTTAAACTCTTCTGCACAGAAGCGTCACCTGAAAAGCAGCCGTGTCCCCGAGGTCACAGCCTCCTCCAGCATTAGCCACGTGCTTAGGGAGCAGCTTTGCTCCAAAGCCACCCCCATTTTTAATCAGGCCATTGCTGCCCTCCTGCTCACAAGGACTGTAAAAGGAGAGCAGGTGATAAGAAGCCATTCTTCCAAAGATGATTTAAATGGGAATGTGAGGAGTGCCAGCCCTCTCTGCCTCATAACCCCCCAACAGTCCTGGCACACGCAGCGCTCGCAGTCAAACGACCTTCAAAAGTGTGAAGGAAATTCTCCTTCCCTCAAGGTGTTTGGGGAATGGCCAGCACTCGGTGCCCTCCCTCACCAAAGGCAAAAGGCAATGCTCCCATGCCCAGCCCTCCCTGCAAACAGGGAGCTTCTCATGTGTTCATTTGTACTTTTGATTGCTCTTTGGGGAAGCAATCACGTCGGAAAGGGAGTTAGTTCCAGAGGGGGAATGTTCATTTAACTGCTGACCCCGGGGGCCGGGGCAGCTGGAGAGGACTTGGCAGCACCACGAGGATCGTCCACGGCCAGCGGGGATCCAGGCGGGCACGGATGGCCCTGCTGGGGGCTGAGTGTGTGCGGGGCTGCTCCTGCCGGGCTGGACGGGGCTAGCACGGCCCTTGTCCCGCCCAGAGCCCGCAGGGTCCGCGGGAAGGGCTCCCAGCTCCCACTCTCCAGCAGAGCTGCCCTCCCGTGCCAGCCCGGGGCCACACCCCGGGAGGGGCACAGCGCAGAGCACGGCAGCTGGAAACACCCGAACAGCAAAACCAGGGCTGGAGGTCAGTAACGAGAGCAATTCCGGCGGCTGAGCGCTCCGAGCAGTCTCCGTGCATGAGTGTTTCCCACGCCTAGCTCCCAGCCGAGCGGATGCACGGAGAGACGGGAGAGCCTGTGGTGCCGGGCGGGTGGAACTGCCGAGTTTTCCTCCCTGGAACAGGGAGCAGGTAGCGCCGTGTCCTTTTCCCCTCTGCATTCCCACCCCCGCGGTGAGTGCGCCCCTCCGGGCTGCCGGCGGGGCCGCGGGCTCGGCAGGAGCCCCACGGACCTGTCCCAGCACCCGCGGGCTCCGGGTGGGTTACCGATTGCCCTGGCCAATTCCCCGGGAGCCTCTCCCAGCCGGCTGCCGCTGGGGCCGTGCCCTCCTGCTCCCCGAGCACCCAGACCCGCAGAACCTCGGGCTGCTCTGGGTGGAGGGAGCTGAAGGACGCCCTTGGCCCGGGCCACTCCGTGGCTCGGTGGCTGCTCGCACCCGTGTCCTGCCGGCAGCACTGCCAGACCTGCATTCCTGGCAGTGCACATCATCAAACCTGCAAAGCAGCTCCGGCGCTGGAGCAGCCCCAGCTCCCGGCACAGCCAGCGCTCGCATCGCGGCTCTCCAGGGTGCTGCAAAACTCCCCCAAACTGCTCTGAAGAGCAAATTAATAACCCTTTAAAAGGCACTTCGGGTGGGTTCAGCACCGCCCTCCTGCGACGGGACGCGTCCTGCCAGAGGTGTGGCACAGGCAGAGAAAACCCGAATTTCTCTTCAAACACAAACTCTGCCTGTGCTGCCACCCCTGAGCCACGTTTGGATTCCACAGCTGTAGGGAGCATCCAGCTGCTGACCCCTGCTCCTGACGGGGACAGCGCTCCACGAAGCCAAAACCTGCTCTGTGTGCCTGGCACCACAGAAACAACACCTCCCAGGCAGGAGAAGGGCAGCAGGGCCAGGGGACACAGAGGGACACCACAGAGACACCTCCCAGGCAGGAGAAGGGCAGCAGGGCCAGGGGACACAGAGGGACACCACAGAGACACCTCCCAGGCAGGAGAAGGGCAGCAGGGCCAGGGGACACAGAGGGACACCACAGAGACACCTCCCAGGCAGGAGAAGGGCAGCAGGGCCAGGGGACACAGAGGGACACCACAGAGACACCTCCCAGGCAGGAGAAGGGCAGCAGGGCCAGGGGACACAGAGGGACACCACAGAGACACCTCCCAGGCAGGAGAAGGGCAGCAGGGCCAGGGGACACAGAGGGACACCACAGAGACACCTCCCAGGCAGGAGAAGGGCAGCAGGGCCAGGGGACACAGAGGGACACCACAGAGACACCTCCCAGGCAGGAGAAGGGCAGCAGGGCCAGGGGACACAGAGGGACACCACAGAGACACCTCCCAGGCAGGAGAAGGGCAGCAGGGCCAGGGGACACAGAGGGACACCACAGAGACACCTCCCAGGCAGGAGAAGGGCAGCAGGGCCAGGGGACACAGAGGGACACCACAGAGACACCTCCCAGGCAGGAGAAGGGCAGCAGGGCCAGGGGACACAGAGGGACACCACAGAGACACCTCCCAGGCAGGAGAAGGGCAGCAGGGCCAGGGGACACAGAGGGACACCACAGAGACACCTCCCAGGCAGGAGAAGGGCAGCAGGGCCAGGGGACACAGAGGGACACCACAGAGACACCTCCCAGGCAGGAGAAGGGCAGCAGGGCCAGGGGACACAGAGGGACACCACAGAGACACCTCCCAGGCAGGAGAAGGGCAGCAGGGCCAGGGGACAGAGCCAAGGGATGGAGCTGGGGGATGGAAATGTAGGATGGAGATATAGATAGAACTGTGGGATGGAGCTGTGGGATAGAGACATGGGATAGGGCTGTAGGATGGTGTCATGACAGCCCCTCCACCCCATGCCCCGAGTCTTGGCTGGGCTCAGGCTGAGGGTTTGAGGCACGAGGGGATGAATTTTCCCCTTTGCTGCTGCACCTGGGGCACTCAGGAAAGGCTCTCAGCTCTGCCACGCTGAGCAGGAACGGGCTGGGGTGGGGGCTTGCACTGCAGGGGAAACTTTGCACCTTCCCAATTTTATGGATTAGTTTAGCTCCAGTGTTTTGTGAACCATCCTGGTGTTTAGCTCAGGCTGAGCTGAATCCATCCAGTGCTTTTCCAGGGCTTTGCTGCTCGTGGCTGCTGTTCTGCTCCATTCTGAGGACATTGAGGAGCTCTGTGCAGCTGCCATGCAGCAGGGATTGACTGGAAGGATGCCAGAAAAGCTTCCAAGCCCTGAAATTCAGTGACTGAATACTGACTAGTCTGAAATCTTGCCCAGCATGAGCAAGCACCGTGTTTTCCTCGGTCTGTGCCCGTAAAGGATGCAGGGAATTCATGGATACTGGGCTGGCAGCAGCCAGGCCGTGGCAGAGCAGGCCCTGGGCTATCAGGGCTCACAAACCCAGCCCAAACCAGGCTCAGCTCCCAGAGGTGGGTAGGGCTCATTTCCCAGGCAATTTAAACTAATCCGTGGTGTTCCAGCCTGCCTCCTCCTCCTGCTCTGGCAAACCCAGCTCTGCCCAGAGAGCTGGAGATGAGCCCAGACCCCGGCCACGTTGGGGGTGGGGTCCCCCCAGTGCCCCCCGCACCCTGGGCTCCCCTGGCATGAGCCCAGCACAGAGGGGCAGCCAGCCGGGGGCAGGCAGCACCAATCCCAGCTTGGATCCACTTGGGCTCTGGTGTGAAAATCCAGGCTCTGACATCCTCGGAGCCGGGGATCTGTAGGTAACCAGGAAATTAGGTCACTCCTTGCTTCAGGTGCTTGTGTTTGAAAACACGGCTGGGAGAACAGAATAAAGTAGCAAAAGAGGGAGGGAAGGGGGAATGAGACCAGCAGGATGAGGCACTGTGGGCCCCTTACCAATTGATGATTTCCCCTACTGAGATATTTCTGCATAAACCTTGCCACAGAGACGTGCACAGCACAGATGCATCCTTGTCCGTGTGAGCCTGAACCAGACAAATCAAAAGGGAGGAATTCTGGCCTGTGTGGCACTGGGAATGTGGCTCAGGGGTGGCTGTGGTGCTGCTGGGCTGATGGTCCAGCTGGATGGGCTGAGGGCCCTTCCAGCCTTGCTGGTTCTGTGACTCTGTGACTCTCTGACTCTGATTCTGTGACTGTGACTCTGTGACTCTGTGATTCTGTGACTCTGATTCTGAGATTCTGTGACTCTGTGACTCTGTGACTCTGTGACCCTGTGTGATTCTCTGATCCTGTGACCCTGTGTGATTCTGTGATCCTGTGACTCTGTGAGCTCGATCCCCTTGCTGTGGGAATGGGGATGCCATGGGAAGGGGAGGCTCAGCAGAGATTCCTGGTGCTGCTGTGGCCGTGGCTGTGGCCGTGGGGCCTCCAGGCGCAGCGGGCACTGGCAATGAGCAGCCTCCATTCCAGGCCATGCACTGGAACCATCCCAGTGCCCAGGCCAAGGTGGATTTGGTAAATGGTGACTGCCCCCTGCCCCCTGCCCTCACTCCATGGCCATGGGCTGTGCCAGGGCTTTCCCTGCTGTCCTCCTGTGGGAATGCTGACCCCTCCCCAGCCCCTGGGTCCCCTGAGCTGTGTCACCGGCTGCAGCTCTGCCCTCTGTCCTCTGGCAAAGAGCATTTTTTATTGGGAAGGGTAATTCCACGTGTGGATGTATTACTTGCAATAGAAATCATATTTAAAGAGTGCCATCCTTCAGAGATTAGCTGTGGAACACCCATTACCCGCCCAGAGAGTGGAAAATGCAGTGCTGAGCTCCTTGAAGAGAGACTCCTGCTAACCCTCAGTGCTGGAGTGTGTGTGGTGCTCCCACTGGGATTCCCCCCTGCTCTGCCCCTGGGGCTGCCCTGTCTCAATCCTGCCTCGGGCACTGGGGCAGCTCCTTGGGGGGATTTGGGCACAGGGGAGGGCTGGAGCCCCAAAGCCAGGGCTGGCACCCAAACCTTGGAGAGCTGCTGCTGCCTGTGCCTGCCCCACGGGATCCTGGAGCAGGGAGCAGCCCAGTGCCATGACTCTTCCAGAAGTTACCCCCTTCCAGGGCCTGGAGGGGCTCCAGGAGAGCTGGAGAGGAACTGGGGACAAGGACAGAGGGACAGGACCCAGGGAATGGCTCCCACTGCCAGAGGGCAGGGATGGATGGGAGATTGGGAATTGGGAATTCCTGGCTGGGCTGGAATTCCCAGAGCAGCTGTGGCTGCCCCTGGATCCCTGGCAGTGCCCAAGGCCAGGCTGGGCACTGGGGCTGGAGCAGCCTGGGACAGTGGGAGGTGTCCCTGCCATGGCAGGGGTGGCACTGGGTGGGATTTAACCCAGCCCAGCCCATTCTATAATGACCATATGATGATTTATCCAACCTACCACTGCCACATTTCTGGCTCAAATTCCCCCAAAATCACACACAATCAACCTCCTTTTCTAAGGAGACACTTCAAATCTTACCTGTTGAGGAATTATAAGGGATAACTACTCAGTGTTCATAAACATATTAAAAATATTTCAGCATAACTGCATTTTAATGCATCTGACACACAATAAAAAGGAGGCAACAGGAGTGGAGGCTGCATTGTGCCCAGTGCTGTACAGAACACGTGTTCCCGCAGCTGCGGGAGCCCCTCTGCAGCAGCTTATCCAGCAGCACGCCCAGCCCTCGCTGCCTCGGGCTCCCTGCACGGAGCAGCTGAGGCTGCCCCGACCCCTGTGCCTGCCCCGGGCCTCGGCACCGCAGGGGTTAACACCGCCGGCAGCCGCGCCCCAAGTGAGCCCGCGGCGGCGCGGTGCCGGGCAGGTGTGGCGGGCAGGTGCGCGGTGCCGGGCAGGTGTGGCGGGCAGGTGTGCGGTGCCGGGCAGGTGTGACTGGCGGGTGTGTGGTTCTGTGCAGGTGTGACTGGCAGGTGTGCGGCTCTGTGCAGGTGTGGCTGGTGGGTGTGTGGTTCTGTGCAGGTGTGACTGGCAGGTGTGTGGCTCTGTGCAGGTGTGGCTGGTGGGTGTGTGGTTCTGTGCAGGTGTGACTGGCAGGTGTG
>VZRH01004425.1:41471-52641 GCA_013397555.1 Urocynchramus pylzowi
ACCACTCCAGGAGCTACCCAACCCCAGCCAGGAGCCCTCCAGGAGCTCCCCAAACCCAGCCAGGAGCCCTGGGAGCCCCGGGAGCCCCGGGAGCCCAGCCCTCTGCTGCGAGCAAGCTGCCCTCCTTTCCCACCCTGGATTTATGTTCCCAATCCCTCCATTTGTCATTTGAAATGCACTTTTTCTGTGGCATTCCCCACCAGGAAGATTATTTGCTGAGGTGTCCGTGGCAGTGAGACGAGGGCCGTGCACACACTGCTGGGCAATTTGCATCCCAGCTCTCCTCCATGGAAATTGTTTGCAGGAGCGCTGTCCCCTGGGTCTGCTACAAACTATTTCAGGTTCAGCAGCTCCACGGCACATCCAAAATAAACCCTGGAAAGGAAAAAAAAAAAGATGAATCAATTTAGGAATCAGCCTTCCAAAAGGCAAAAAGCTGTTGTAAAAATCTTCCTAGCCTAGATGAAAATATTTCGCATCACTGCTCTGACTCATCAGAAACGCTGGCAGAAAATTGGCCAGGAGCATCCAATTTAACCTTCCAGGAGCTGCTGCTTCAGCAAAAAAGGCATCTGCTGGGAACATGCCAGCACAGGCAAAACTATTTAGGGAAAAATATATGAAACAAACTATTTCTGTAAGAAAGGAATAATGCAAAGTTATAAATATATGCAGAATCACAACAGATAAATTAAAAATATCAATGAATGATGGAATATTCTGAGTTGGAAGGGATCCACAAGGACCACTGAGTCCAACTCCAGTTTCCAAGCAGGTTCTATCAGTATGATTCTTCTGATCAATAAAGTAGGATCAGAGCTCCTTTTGTGTGCATGTAAGTATGAAAAATTCCAGGTGTATGAATTTGATAGAAACTTTAAAAGTGTACGGTTTAGTTTGTGATTTGGAAAGAAACAAACGTTCTAAATGTGGAGAATTTCGGTAGGATAAAAGCCCACTGAGTTTCCAAAAGGTTTATTCTGCAGACATGGGGGCAGATTTTGATGGCACTTTTCCCCTTGCTCAGTGTTGTGGCTCACATCACCTGGTGCATGTTTATTGACTTGTTGGACACCAGGGAATGTCAGATTCTCCATCCCTGGGCTGTCACAGGCCAGCAGCAGAACAAAACTGGGGCAAACACCAGGGATTTGTGCTGGGAATGGAGCACGTGGAGCAAGAGTGGCTGGGATTGCACAGCCTGGAGAGGAGAAGGCTCCAGGGAGAGCTCAGAGCCCCTGGCAGGGCCTGGAGGGGCTCCAGGAGAGCTGGAGAGGGACTGGGGACAAGGCCTGGAGGGACAGGACACAGGGAATGGCTCCCACTGCCAGAGGGCAGGGATGGATGGGAGATTGGGAATTGGGAATTCCTGGCTGGGCTGGGATTGCCAGAGCAGCTGTGGCTGCCCCTGGATCCCTGGCAGTGCCCAAGGCCAGGCTGGGCACTGGGGCTGGAGCAGCCTGGGGCAGTGGGAGGTGTCCCTGCCAGGGCAGGGGTGGCTCTGGGGGGATTTGAGGTCCCTTCCCACCCAAAGCAGTGTGTGACTCTGTTTCCATGATACAGATAACAGGATCTCCTTACCTTTCCTTTGAAGAGCTTTCTGGGAGACAATTATGTGGCCAAGCAGAGGAGCCCCTCAGTCATTCCCATGGGATGGGGGTGGGATGCAGGGGGCAGCACACCATTCCCAAACAATGTGGTGTTTGTTTGGTGACAAACCAGCCAGGGGCCAAAAAACCAATCCCAGGGAGGGCCCCCGGGGCCCATCCATCCCCTGGCCCAGCCCAGCCCGGCCCAGCCCGGCCCAGCCCAGCTCCCCCGGGGGCAGCAGGCCCTGCCCGGCAGGATGAGGGGCTGGCCCAGCAGCAGGGCTGGCTGAGGAGCCCCTCACCCCTCTCTGTCCCCTGGGCTCCTCCCCATAAACCAGGTGATGGCTCGGCTGCTGCCACCAGGGAAGGGCAGGGCAATGGCCTCAGAGAGGGCCAGCAGAGAAGGTCAGGCTGGACGGGGGGAAGGGTTTCTCCAGGGAAAGGGTTGTCAGGCTGGGAAGGGGCTGCCCAGGGAGGTGGTGAGTGCCCACCCCTGGGGTGTCCCAGGAATGTGGATGTGGCAGCTCCTGGTAAGGATTGGAGGGCGTGGGGGGTTCAGTCACAGCTGGGACTCGGGGATCCTGAGGGCCTTTGGGACTTGATGATACTGAGGGCTTTTGGGACTTGGTGATCCTGAGGGCTTTTGGGACTTGGTGATCCTGAGGGCTTTTGGGACTCCTCGGTGATCCTGAGGGTTTTCCAACCGGAGCCGTTCTGTGGGGCCTGGCCACGAGCACAGCCCGGGATCAGGGATGGGGATCCCACCCTGCAGCCCCCCAGCAGCACAGCGTGGCAGGACCCAGCCCCACGGAGTCTCCAAGCCCCAACTGGCACATTTCATCCGACCTCGCTAGCAGGAGCAGATGGCGTGTTCTGTGCAACAACATATTGAAAAATAAGTCTGGGAAATAATTAGTGTCAGAAAGAAATCTCTTTACACTGGGATTGGTTGTGTAAAATCCCAAGCAGCAGTGGCTGCCACAAAAGTCACGGTTTTGGGACGTGGAATTACGTTTTTGGTATGTCATAGAATCACAGAATGGTTGGGGTTGGAAGGGACCTTAATGGTCATCAGGGGTTCCTGATGAACCCTGGGCAGGGACACCTTCCCTGTGGTCATTAATGATCCCTGTGGTCATTAATGATCCCCAGGAGTGATTAAAGTGTGGGAGGTGCTGTGGCTGCAGCTCAGCAAGCGCTGAGGGCTGGGGCTCGTTTGGATTTTTAGAGACAAAATTTTATGGGCAACACCTGCACCTTGATCCTGGCCCTTTTTGGGGGGAGTAATGACCTCTAGGGAGATCAGACCATGGCCTGAGCAATCTGATCTCATCTGGCCCCACTCTGAGGAGAGGGAGACATCCAGACATCCCTTCCAGCCAAAATTATTATAAATTCTGACTAAAACGTAACAGAAAATGTGAATTTGTTAAACTCAGCAATCCATCCATTTTCAAATAACTTTTGTCTATTAATGCGTATTGATCTATTTTAATAACAGTCTTGTTTATTTTGGAGGTTTACAGTGTAACTAGAGAGGGCTTTTTTCACTATTTGTGTTATATAAAAATACTTAGGTTCTCTGATGAGCAAGGAGGAGACTGAAGGATCTGCTCTGGGTGCATTGGCTGCATAGTTATCAATGCACAGCTGCAGATCATTAAAATTTCCTGTGAAATCCCTGCATATCCTTTTGATGCTGCATCTCCAGCCTGCCACAGGAGTTCCTGGTCTGTTTGGCTTTGCCATGGTGGAGGTCCTGGACCCCAGGCTGGGCTCTGGCAGCCAGAAATGCTGAATCTCATCTGGGGGAAGTCTCTGCAGCTCCCTGGGGCTGGGAGCTGCAGGGAGAGGACAAATGTCCTCTGAGAGGGGGATTGCAGGATATTGGGGAGAAATCCTTCCCTGGCAGGGTGGGCAGGGGCTGGGATGGAATTCCCAGAGCAGCTGGGGCTGCCCCTGGATCCCTGGCAGTGCCCAAGGCCGGGCTGGGCACTGGGGCTGGAGCAGCCTGGGGCAGTGGGAGGTGTCCCTGCCATGGCAGGGGTGGCACTGGGGGGGATTTGAGTCCCTTTTAACCCAAGGCAGTCTGGGACCCTGTGATTCTGTGATTCATACTGACCATGAGCCAGCCAGAAACAACTCAGCACCAGCTCTCCTGAGCCCGAGATCAGAAGGAAGGAATTAAAGAGCTCAGTGCTGTCTGTGTGAGGAGGAAAATGAAACCCAAAGCACTCGAGGTAATTGGTGGCTGAAGTGGTGGTGGCCAGGGCTGCTGCTCCCTCAGGACCTCTCTGGTTTGCTGCCCTCGTTTCATCTCCCTTTGAAGTGGTTTTCCTGCACAATCGACATCAAAGACACAAATCTCCTTCTCCTTTATTTCTGAGAGGGTCAGGGAAGCAGATGAGCAACAGCAACAACAGCAGTTCCCTCCTGAAATCCCCTGTGGCATCAAAGCAGGGATTCCCCTTCCACCACAGGGAGATGGCTCTGTGCTCTCCTGGGGGTGAGGAGCAGGACCGGGGGGTGTGCTGTGTGCCAGCAGGGCTGGGCCCCTGCGCCTGGGACTGCTGGACCTCCTCCACCTGAGCTCCTCGTGGGTGATCCTCCACCCCAGCTCCTTGTGGGTGATCCTTCACCAGCTCCTTGTGGGTGATCCTCCACCTGAGCTCCTCATGGGTGATCCTCCACTCCAGCTCCTTGTGGGATCTCCTTCACTCCAGCTCCTCGTGGGTGATCTTCCACCCCAGCTCCTCGTGGGTGATCCTCCACCCCAGCTCCTTCTGGGTGATCCTTCACCTGAGCTCCTTGTGGGTGATCCTTCACTCCAGCTCCTTGTGGGTGATCCTTCACCAGATCCTTGTGGGTGATCCTTCACTCCAGCTCCTTGTGGGTGATCCTCCACCCCAGCTCCTTGTGGGTGATCCTTCACTCCAGCTCCTTGTGGGTGATCCTCCACCAGCTCCTTGTGGGTGATCCTTCACTCCAGCTCCTTGTGGGTGATCCTCCACTCCAGCTCCTTGTGGGTGATCCTCCACCCCAGCTCCTTCTGGGTGATCCTTCACTCCAGCTCCTTGTGGGATCTCCTTCACCAGCTCCTTCTGGGTGATCCTTCACTCCAGCTCCTTGTGGGATCTCCTTCACCAGCTCCTTCCAGGCTGGCATGGGCAGAGTTTTTTGAGGAAGACACGCAGAAATGCCAGTCAGAAGGAAATAAAAATTATTATCCTTGACTATAATCAAGTCAAGTTCCTGCCTACCACTGCCAGAGATCTTCTGCTACCTGGGCCCAGCAAAGAAAAACTCCCAGCACAGAAAATCAATGGAAAAAATGCAAAATATTCCATAGCACAGGTGGTTCCTTTAGATTATTTATCATAACAAGATTTTGGAGGGTCTCCTGGGGACCTACCATCCTCAGATGCTCACAAACCAGTATTAATTCCAAACATTATTAAGACACATTCAAAACCCTTATTAAATGCAATCAAGTTTGATTTAGAAGGACTGGAAAGGTAAGCATAATTAAAATGAATGTGCTGCCTAGAATATAATTTTTTTTTTTAGCCAGCATTTGAGAGTCATATTGTCAGAAAATTAATAACCTTAAGCGGTATTTTTTTGTGGCCCACTGGGAAAATAAAGGGCTTGGTTACCCTTGTTAAAAACTTTGCAGATTCTCTTGAAGAGGGATCCTGAATCCTAAATACGGTTTTGCTAATGCGATGCTTCCTCCCGGGGATGCTGGAGCACAGAGTGCACTTGAGTGGAAAGTTTAAGGATGACTTTAATTGAATTACAGCCACCAGAAAAGGAGAGAACGGGGAGGCTCAAACTCGGTGCCCCCACCCTGCAGAGCTGCATTCCAGCCACAGCCCCTGCTGCAGCCCAGGGCCCGGGAGAGGCTTGTAAAGCCTTGGGGTGGGGAGGAGGGGAATGAGGGACACGGCAGGACGGGGTCTGTCCACAGAATCCCAGAATGGTCTGGGTTAAAGGGACCTCAAATCCCACCCAGAGCCACCCCTGCCATGGCAGGGACACCTCCCNCCAATATCCCATCCATCCCTGCCCTCTGGCACTGGAAGCCATTCCCTGTGTCCTGTCCCTCCATGCCTTGTCCCCAGTCCCTCTCCAGCTCTCCTGGAGCCCCTCCAGGCCCTGCCAGGGGCTCTGAGCTCTCCCTGGAGCCTTCTCCTCTCCAGGGGAGCATTCCCAGCTCTCCCAGCCTGGCTCCAGCCCTGGAGCAGCTCCGTGGCTCCTCTGGGCTCTCTCCAGCAGCTCCAGCTCCTCCCTGTGCTGGGTCCCAGGGCTGGGGCAGCTCTGCAGGTGGGGTCTCACCTGAGCACAGGTGAGGGCAGGGCCCCCTCCCTGCTGCCCAGGCTGGGCTCAGCCCAGGGCTGGGGTTTGGGTCCCAGCACATGGCCAGGGCACGTTGGGAGAGGGGTCTTAAGTGGCTCAGAAGGGGGTGAAGCCAGGGAGGGCTGGGGGGAAAGGAGCAGCCCCAGCCCTGGGTGGGGGGGATGCCCTGGGCTGGAGCAGCCCTGGGAGCAGCAGGCAGGGCTGGCAAGGGGACAGGGCTGGAAGAGGTGGCAGGGGGACAGGACCGGCAGAGCTGCAGGGCTGGCAGGGCTGGCAGAGCTGCAGCGCTGGCAGGGCTGGCAGGGGGATAGGGCTGCAGGGCTGGCAGAGGTGGCAGGGGGATAGGGCTGCAGGGCTGGCAGAGGTGGCAGAGGTGCAGGGCAGGCAGGGCTGCAGGGCTGGCAGAGGTGCAGGGCAGGCAGGGCTGCAGGGCTGGCGTGTCCCTGCCCCTGGCCCCGGGCCCTGATGCCCACGCTGCTGCCCCTGGCTCCACGCTCCCACTGCTGCCCCTGGCTCCACGCTCCCACTGCTGCCCCTGCCCTCTCCTCTGCCCTGCTGGCACACAGCTCAGCCTGGAACCCGCTGCCAGGCCGAGGGCTGCCCAGTGCCACGGGCAGCAGAACGCTCTGGCTGCTCCCTGAGCTCAGCCCTGCTGGGGAGATCCATAAGCAGGTTTTTCCTGAGTGATTTGTATCATTGTTTTAGTTTTCTTGTTTATAAAATTGGCAAGGGATGGCAGATGGCAGTGAAGGCAAACAAATCTCCTTCCCGGGGAAAACAAGTTAATTTCTTAGCTGTTTTTTATTTTTTTTAAGTTATTTTCTTGAGAGCTGTTAGATCCAAAGCAGTAATCCCTCCTTAATCCATCATAATGCCATTTGTTGAAAGTCCTGCTTTCCATGCTAATTGTGTTTCTGGAGTTAAACCTTGACACTTCCATCAGCCTCATTGCGAGGGAGAGCAAGGAGCTCGGGGTTAATCCTCCCGAGCTGGTTTCAGGTCCCACGCTGCTGCCCCGAGAGCAGGGATCAGCCTGGGCTGGACCCGCTCCCGGGGCCGGCTGCCAAGGGAATTCCTGCCCAACTCCCGTTTGCAGAGCTTCCCTGAAGGCTGGAGTGACCGATTTTGCCAGAAGAAAAAAAGATTTTAAATCAGTAGTTGTGATGTCCAGGGATAGGGCAGGGAAGGGAACTGGCAGTGAAGGAAAATCACACTGAATATCAGCTAAAACTGGCCTGCTGAAATATGCTTTCCATTGTGTTCCTCGTGGAGAAAAAGGCTCCAGCAGGAGGGATTGTGTGACAGGAGCAGCCGGGAGGAGGGAGTGCGGGCCCAGATAAACCCACTATCTCTGTGTGTTCCATCGAGAACTCGGGGCTTTGCATCTGCAAATATTCATTTAAGCTCCTCTTCAGCAAACCAAAGATAAATCACCCTCATGTGTGACTGTCCTGCTCCTTGTGAAATGCTCCTTTCATGTCTCAAACTCTGCTTTTTCCCCCTGTCCCGGCAGACCCCCCTGCTGCCTGCTCCATGGTGAGGAGGAGGAGGAGGGGAGCAGCCTCTCCCAGCCCGGCTGCTGGGTCTCTCCTTTGCCTGGAGCACTGCCCCAGCCCACCACAGTGGGCAGGACTCCCTGCACAGGCTCTTCAGAGGCCTGTCCGGACTCTTGCACTGCTGGGTTTTCCCCTTTTCTGTGTCCCTTCTCTCCTGTCTTTGCTCCCTGTCTGACACTCACCTCAGGGGCTCAAGAAGTAAAGACAGAATGAGATAGGAAACAGAATTTCCCATCAAACCTGTAAATAAAATGTGACTTGAGGTATTTGTGTAAAAGGAAGACACAAAGTTCTCCTGACAATCCCTTTCAGATTTAATTATGGGACATGATGGCCATTTTGGTCCATCTGCCTCAAACAGTTCCTGATGAATTCTGGAGCTCTGTGTGGCACCCACGGCCATTACAGCCTCCTGCCAAGGATAATGAGGAGCACTTCCACAAATCTGGCACAGAATGTGTCTGCAAGATGGGTTTTGAATGAAGAAGCAGCCTGGGCCTGTGGCTGTGGGCAGCGTGAGCAGCTCCAGCAGAGTCCTGGGGCTGCACTGGGGGGCTCCAGGTGCTGACCAGCAATAATGTGCTGGACTCTGGAATTATCCAAGGTCAGCAGACTGGATTTCACTGCTGGCTTCACAGAACCATCTCACAGCCTGAGAATCTGGCCACGTTCCAGAAAACTGGGGAAGGGATAACATAAACCAGTGTTTCAAAGCAGCAGATCCAGCTTCTCTCTCATTCTAGGGGACACCAGAGTTTTTATGGCTCCGAGGTTTGCAGTGGTGCTGCTGGCCAGCCCCGGTGAGCTCAGAGCAGGCTGCAGCCCAGCCTGCAGCTCTGCACGGGAGCTGTTCGAAGGAAAAGGGTGGCAGCAAATCACTTTGTCACCCAGCACTGGCAGGTGCTGCTGGCCCATGCCCTGTTCAGCTGGGAGCTGTCCCAGGACACAGAGCAGGATTTCGGGCCTGGAGCCCCAGCAATGCCTGGAGCTCCTCCCGGAGCCTTTGGCAATTTCTGCCAGCCTTCTCTGAAGTGGTGTCTGCTCCTTTTTGATTTATTTTGATTTTTCTCTCCACACACACATCTGGTCCCAGGCGCAGCCCAGCACCAGAGCCGAGGGCTGGGAGCTGGGATGGGGCCCTGGGGCAGATCCTGTGTGTGGGGATGGGAGAGGAGAGACATCTCTGCTCCCTGGGCCAGGGACAGCACCAGGGAACGGCTGGGATCAGGAAAGGCTCTTCCCCAGAGGTGCTGGCACTGCCCAGGCTCCCCAGGTAATGGGCACGGCCCCGGGGCTGCCAGAGCTCCAGGAGCCTTTGGCCAGCACTGCCAGGGGTGCCCAGGGTGGGATTTGGGGGGTCTGGGCAGGGATGGGGGCTGGGATGGTCCCTGTGGGTCCCTTCCAGCTCGGGATATTCTGTGATCCTACCTGGGACAAGGCACCACAGCCAGGACCTGATCCCTCCTTTTCAGCCACAAACCTGGCTTTTGCTTTTCATTTGTTTGTTTTCCTTACCCCTTCAGGAGGCAAGCTGAAGAGAAAGGCAGGTCCATGCAAGGGTTAAGTAGGATTCCAGGTCAGGAAGGGCAGATCAGTGCTCTGATAGTGAGGCCCCAGGAAGCACGGATTTAAATTCATGATCCGTGGTACAGCTTAGCAGGACCCTGCTGCAGTTTCATGGTAAAGAAGTCCAGAGTATTATTTTTGTGGTTTAAAAGGAGAGACTACAAACAGCCCTGTGAAAAATCAGAATTCACAGAGGTGCTCAGCTGGCAGCTGTGAAACCCCAGCTTTCCTCTGAGATGAAATTAGAAATGTGGTCACAAGAACTCCCAGCCAGGCTGGTGCTGGCTCTGCCTCCCCTAGTTTCCAGCCCTCAGGCTGCCCTGCTCTGTGTTGGTATCTCAGGGGCTCTTTCTTCTCCGTGGTGAAAAACTGCTGTGACATCTGAAAAGGAGTCCACTTGCAATCTGTTTAAAGTATTTTCAGAAGTTTTAAAAATAAATATACAACAGCAGACTCATGGCTTGGGTTGGGAGGGACCTTAGAGCCAAACCCATCCCACCCTATCCCATTGATCCCATCCCATCCC
Source organism: Urocynchramus pylzowi (assembly GCA_013397555.1). Taxonomy (NCBI): domain Eukaryota; kingdom Metazoa; phylum Chordata; class Aves; order Passeriformes; family Fringillidae; genus Urocynchramus; species Urocynchramus pylzowi. The sequence goes on from VZRH01004425.1 coordinate 51,068, forward strand.
ATTGATCCCATCCCATCCCGCTCCCAGCCCCATCCAGCCCAGCCTGGAACATTCAGATCCCAGGGAGATGAAGCTCTGGGAGTTAGGAGGATTTTGTTATGACTAATCAGACACTGTCTGTCTCAGTTTAATTTGTGCTACAAGAGATTGACATTGCGTGGTGCACGGTGCCTTACACTGGCAAAGCCAGTTCTCCCTCCTTTCTCACACATTTCTAACCTCCTGCAGTGCAAGGGAGCCCCAGGCCAGGGGCCACGCTGCTCTCCTGAACCCCACCCATGGCAGCAGGCTGCAGCCCCCGAGGGAAAGCCCAGCAGGTGGGAGCCTGCTTGGAGCAGTGCTGCTTCCAGCTCCATGTTTCTCTGTAAGGCCATTCTTCAAAACAGAAAATACTGGGTCGATCATAATTGAGAGATTTTACTTCATTTTTATAAATTATTTTTTGTAAGCAACCACTCCAGGAAATTCAATACATATATTTTACAAAAAATAACATGAGACACAGGGTTTCTAGAAATTCCCCTGTCCAAGAAAGGAAAAAATTCTCAATTTCTACTGAGACAAGAGAACAAACCCCTCCTTTTGACACAAGAGATGCCAAGAGAAGCCATCCATGATTTCTTTCAATTTTTCACACCCATTTCCTAGCAAAGGTGACTCAGCTCTTCATTGCTTCAGTCTTTTCAGGGAACACTCTGCAAACTCTCTCCTGGTCTCTTCTTTTGCCTCCATTGATTTTCCATTATTTGCTTTGTTTGTTGTTATCTGACGTCAGTCGTGAGATTTGCTTAAAAATTTATATATCACTCCATAGCTTTGTTTCATTCTAGTTTATATCCAGCTCCATCTGCATTGTTGGAAGTGTTTCTTTTCTTTTCTCCTGTTACTTTTGGGTTAGATTTTTTTTAATTGCCTTTTTTTTTTTTTTTGGTCTTCATTCCCATCTCTATCATTATTTTTCTGTCTTTGTTTTATTTTCCTTCTTTTTTTTTTTTTTCTTTTATTTTTTTCTTCCTTCCTTTTTTCATGGACTCATCAAATCCCAGAATGGTTTGGGTTGGAAGGGAGTTAAATCCCATCCTATTCCCACCCCCTGCCATGGCAGGGACACCTCCCACTGCCCCAGGCTGCTCCAGCCCCAGTGCCCAGCCTGGCCTTGGGCACTGCCAGGGATCCAGGGGCAGCCACAGCTGCTCTGGGAATGCCAGCCAGCCCCACTGGAACAGGCTTTGGCCCGTTTTCTCTGTGCTCACCCTTTCTCTGTTCCAGCTTTTGAAAGTGAAGTTGTGCTTTTCTCCCCAGCATCAAACCCCTCCCTGTCCCCACTGCTGCGAGTCCCCCTGGTGCCTGAGTGCCCACCAGGACGGGGGTGCCAGGATGGGGGTACCAGAACGGGGGTGCCAGGATGGTGATGGGGGTGCCAGGTCAGGCCCAGCGCAGTGCTGGGAGCTGGCAGGGCTCAGGCTCTGGGCACAGCCCTGGGGATCCCTGCTGTCAGCACAGGGAGCCCTGCCCTGCCCTGCTCCTGTCCCCGGCAGGGCTGGCTGCAGCTGCAGCGGGCTGTGGTGCTGATG
>VZRH01004425.1:53768-72358 GCA_013397555.1 Urocynchramus pylzowi
TTGCTTAATGATGCCAAAATAATGCAGGGAGGAGGGGCAGGTGCCAATTAACATTATTTAATGCCAGCTCTCAATTAACAGCACAATGGCTGCTGCTGACAGTGGGCACCTGGGGCACCTCTGGCACCTGGGCCACCTCTGGCACCTGGGGCACCTCCAGCACCTGGGACACCTGGGCCACCTCTGGCACCTGGAGCTTCCTGGGCACCTCTGGCCCCTGGGACACCTCCAGCATCTGGAGCCACTTCTAGCACCTCTGGTACCTGGAGCCCCCCAGGCACCTGGGCCACCTCTGGCCCCTGGGGCACCTCTGGCATCTGGAGCCACTTCTAGCCCCTCTGGTACCTGGAGCCCCTGGGCCCCTCTGGCCCTGGGGCACCTCTGGCATCTGGAGCCACTTCTAGCCCCTCTGGTACCTGGAGCCCCTGGGCCCCTCTGGCCCTGGGGCACCTCTGGCACCTGGAGCTTCCTGGGCACCTCTGGCCCTGGGGCACCTCTGGCACCTGGGTCACCTCTATCACCTGTTTCACCTCTGGTACCTGGAGCCCCTGGGCACCTCTGGCCCTGGGGCACCTCTGGTGGCCAGCACGGTGCCCAGCAGGGCCGGGACTGCCCCGGGGGCTCAGGATGCCTTTGTAGGTGTTGTGGGGTGTGGGGGAAGGGGGCACTGGTCCTGAGCTCAGGGACCCATCGGCAGCCCAGCTAACAGCTGTGTGTATGCCAGAGCAGAACACACCCTCGGGGTGCTGCTGCTGGCTGCAGTTCACGGCCAGGGAGCTTTGTGAAAGCCTTGTTGGGATCCAGGTGTGTTTGAATGAGTCAGGGACAGAAGAGCAGGCAGGGCCAGCCCCCGGGCCGGCTGTCACCTCTCCCTGCCCGGGTGTCACCTCTCCCTGCCCGGGTGTCACCTCTCCTGTGGCACAGGACTGGCTGCCACTGCTCCCTGGCCAAAGAGAACCACGTGCTCCTGAGTTATCCCCAGGTGTGTCTGGAGCTGCCCATGCCCGGTGCTGCAGGGTGGCACAGCACACAGGACCATGGGCTCAGTGCTGCAGGGTGGCAGGGTGGCACAGCACACAGGACCATGGGCTCAGTGCTGCAGGGTGGCAGGGTGGCACAGCACACAGGACCATGGGCTCAGTGCTGCAGGGTGGCAGGGTGGCACAGCACACAGCACCGTGGGCTCAGGGCCAAGGGCTCTCCAGGCCTTTCAGGAGCAGAGCAATGGAAGCAGTGCCCTGAGCTCCATGTTCCCACTGAGCTCTGAGCCCTTTCAGTGATTCCCTGGGCTGGCAGCTGCTCCAGCTGGCATTTCAGCTGCACTTGGCTGAAATGTCAAGGAGTCATTCACCTGTGGGTGGTGTGAGGGCTGGCAAAGAGCTCTCCGAGCTCTGCCAAACTCTCCTCCTGATTATTGCAGGGAACGGTGATTTAGAACACCCAAGAAAAAGGGGAAAATTGAGATTTTATGAAAAAATGAAACATGCAGGTTGAGGGATCCTTATGGATACAATCAGGGTCTGATTCTAAAGAAAATTTGAGTGGTTTTGCTGTTGAACAGAGAACTGTAGCCTGGAATAGCAGCCAGGCTTCTTTGCTGGCCTGGCCAAGCTGTGCATTCTCAGCTGGGCGAGCTCAGGTCGGCAATAATCATTTCAGAACAGTGGCAGAAGCCTCAGCCTCGGGCAGCACCCTCTGCCAAAGGCGGGGGTGGGAACTCAGTGCAATCTCTGCGTGGGGCAGTGGCACAGGGAGACAGAAAGGGCTCGGGGGGCTGCCACTGGAGCTTCAATCCACCCTCAGTGTGGGGCCTCAGCTCTGGAGCTGGGCTGGGAGAGCTGGGAATGCTCCCCTGGAGAGGAGAAGGCTCCAGGGAGAGCTCAGAGCCCCTGGCAGGGCCTGGAGGGGCTCCAGGAGAGCTGGAGAGGGACTGGGGACAAGGGATGGAGGGACAGGACACAGGGAATGGCTCCCACTGCCAGAGGGCAGGGATGGATGGGAGACTGGGAATTGGGAATTCCTAGCTGGGCTGGGATTCCCAGAGCAGCTGTGGCTGCCCCTGGATCCCTGGCAGTGCCCAAGGCCAGGCTGGGCACTGGGGCTGGAGCAGCCTGGGACAGTGGGAGGTGTCTCAGGGTGTGGAACTGGATGGGATTTAAATGTTAAAAAACATTTTAACGTCCCAAACCGTTCTGCTCCTCTGGGATTCTGTACAGCACCGGACAGCTCCCAGAAGGAGGCTGGGTTGTGGCTCCGTGGGTGGCACCGACAGCTCGGCTCGCTGTCGCATCCCCTGCCCCATCGGCGCTCGCTGCTCGCCTCCAGCGGTGACTGAAGACCCCAGCCCAACTGTGCCTGAGCAAGGCTGTGCCCTGCGGGGGCTGTGCCAGCAGCAGCCGGCCGGGGGAGCGGCTGCAGGAGCCCGCAGCTCGCCTGCTCCGAGAGCAAAAATCAGCGTGGGACGGAGAGAGCAGCCCGGGCTCCGCGGGCAGGGGGCTGCGAGGGGACCGGCTGGTGCCACTGGGCACCTGGGACAGCCTGGCAGCACAGGTGTGCATGGCAGGGCCACAGGTGTGCATGACAAGGTCACTGGGCACCTGGGACAGCCTGGCAGCACAGGTGTGCATGGCGGGGCCACGGGTGTGCATGGCTGTGTCACAGGTGTGCATGGCTGTGTCACTGTGCTCCCACAGCAGCCCTGGCAGCACAGGCAGTTTGTTGCATTAGAAGAATGACAAAATCCATGGATTTCTTTCGTTACATGACTCCTTGAAACAGCCAGTGGTGAAGCACAAGTGCAGCGTTCAGCGAGTGAGTTCTTGTCAAGTGAGTGAATGCAAGTCCCCAGACTCTTCCTCCTCAGCATGTCAAGTGTTCCAGAGTCCTCTAAATGCTAATGGAAACAAACTTCTGTTGGGTGTTGAGTTGACCTGTCCCCTGCCCATGTTTATTTTCCTCAAACAAGAGTAGAAAAGATAAATTTAAAATAGGCACACACAGTCACTAGGCTTCCAAGTCCCCAGGACTCCTTGAGACTCTGAAACTTTGCCACTCTTGCTGCAAAGAGGTAGGAGTGATTCGTTGACCTAATGAACTTACTTTTTTTATTTTTCTTTTGGCTTGTTTAGGAATTTGGAGGTAGAGAAGCCGGAGTAAACTGGAATTTTCAGGTGTGTGTATTATGCAAAAATACAAAGTAGGATATTTATGGAAAATGTAATGCAACTTATTGTGAAGCACATGTATAAGGGATCAGTGTGAGTGTGAAGTTCAAATCCCCCAGGGACAGTCCAGAGCAGGTGAATCTATCCAGAAATGCCTTCACTGGAGAATCCTCCCTGAAAGTTAAAACAACCTTGGAATCACAGCTGGTGGGTGGGAATGGCTCCGCCAGGGCTGTCCTGTCCTGTCCTCCTGTCGCTGCTCCTGCTCCGTGTCCTGCTCCTGCCTGGCCTCAGAACAGTCCCCCACACCAAACCAGGCTACCCACGCTCCCTCAGCTGTGCACAGCAGCCCTGAATGAAGCTGACCCCAGAATTTCCCCCTTTCCCAGCGGTGCAGACTGGAATCTGTCCTGAGGAAAGGCACGGGGAGAGGGCAGGCAGGTGCTTGGAGGTGAAACAGGGCAGGAGGAAGGCAGAGGGGAGCTGCTGCTGCAGGGAGGGCTGTGATGTGCCCCTGGCAGGGTCAGCTGGGTTTCTTGCACCACACTTCTGGCTTCACTCAGGATGAGTTTTGCCAGAGACTCTCTCAGCCCCTGATAGATGGGAATGCTCTTGTTCAGAGATCGGTATCAGTAACTGCATAAACTCTGGTTTGCCCTAAAATCATATTGGTTTCTTGGCCTGAACAATTTAATGCAGCAGCAGGCTCCCCCAGCAAACTGCAGACACTGCAAAACAGAGTGTCAGAATTTCATGGCTGCTCCTCGTGGCCTCTGACACCTCCCTTCAAGCCCCACGTTTTAATCGCTCCCACCACATCCCCCTCGTCTCCTCTGGCTCTCTGACAGAGGAGAAATATTTTGTGGTTGTTTCCAGGTTTCGTATTTGCTGTTGCTCTGGGGCTTTGCACCACGGGCTGTGTTCAGGCTCTGCCAGGTGCCCCTGAGGGGCTGCAGCGTGAAGCCAAGAGCAGCACCCAGGGCTGGCACTGGCACCCTCCTGGGCACAGCAGGGCTGCAGCTCCCAGCCAAGGATGAGGGCTGCAGGATTTCCCCCTTCCAGAGCCTGAGGGGGCTCCAGGAGAGCCTGGACAGAGACCCTGGACTCTGTCTGTGTCTGGACCTGGTCTAGTGGAAGGTGTCCCTGCCCTTGGCAGGAGTGAGATGAGCTGAGGGGCCCTTCCAATCCAAACCATTCTGGATCCTCTGATTCTGTGACTCGGCAGGGTAAGGAAAACCAGCCATCCATTGGAGGAGGAATTGAGAGGCTGCAAGAACATCCTGGCAGAGGAATGAGGTCTTGAGGAAAGAAGAAACTGAAGTGATTTGGCCTACCTGATTAGCACAGCAGGTAGGCTGTGTGTGCTTCCAGAGCAGGGGGAGAGAAGGCCGTTCCTGTAAACGGGGTCCAGCAAGGTGGATCCTGTCTCCCTGGTAGGATCCTGTCAGTTCTGTTAATGCCTCAAGCAGAGCCCCCTGAGCCCTGCAGTGCCTGTGAGCAGCCCAGCGAGCCCCCCAGCCCATCCCCACACGGGGCAGCACTGGCGGTGTGAGGTGTTCTGTGTGTTGCTGGCAAGTCTCAGCAGTCCCCGTGGCAAATGCCACCTCGGTTCCATCTGTGGCCGGGCTGGGCTGGCACTGCCTGGACCCAAATGGGAATCACTGGCTCTGCTTCTCATTACTGTGCAAGGGAAGGGCAGCTGATGCCATCTACCTGCAGCTGGGCACGGCCTCTGGCACTGTCCCTCAGCGTGTCCTTCTCTGTGCTGGGGACAGGTGGGCTTGGCAGGTGGAGCCCTCCGTGGGAAGGGACTGGCTGCACGGCCACCCTCCAGGAGCTGTCACACAGNTGGCCTACCTGATTAGCACAGCAGGTAGGCTGTGTGTGCTTCCAGAGCAGGGGGAGAGAAGGCCGTTCCTGTAAACGGGGTCCAGCAAGGTGGATCCTGTCTCCCTGGTAGGATCCTGTCAGTTCTGTTAATGCCTCAAGCAGAGCCCCCTGAGCCCTGCAGTGCCTGTGAGCAGCCCAGCAAGCCCCCCAGCCCATCCCCACACGGGGCAGCACTGGCGGTGTGAGGTGTTCTGTGTGTTGCTGGCAAGTCTCAGCAGTCCCCGTGGCAAATGCCACCTCGGTTCCATCTGTGGCCGGGCTGGGCTGGCACTGCCTGGACCCAAATGGGAATCACTGGCTCTGCTTCTCATTACTGTGCAAGGGAAGGGCAGCTGATGCCATCTACCTGCAGCTGGGCACGGCCTCTGGCACTGTCCCTCAGCGTGTCCTTCTCTGTGCTGGGGACAGGTGGGCTTGGCACGTGGAGCCCTCCGTGGGAAGGGACTGGCTGCACGGCCACCCTCCAGGAGCTGTCACACAGGGCTCCATGTCCACGGGCAGTGACATTCCTTTGGGGTGGGTCTGGGACTGGGACTGGGACTGGGACTGGGACTGGGACTGGCTCAGCAGTGACAGCGGCCATGGGGACACCCGGGGCACACCTGGGGCACACCCGGGGCACACCTGGGGGACACCCAGGGGACATCCAGAGCACACCCAGGGCACACCCAGGGCACGCTCAGGGCACACCCAGGCTCTGCTCAGCTCACCAAAACCATCCCCTCTGCTGTGCTTCAAGCCACCTGTCCCCGGCGGGGGTCCCAGGGTCCCATAAGCCATCCCCTCTGCTGTGCTTCAAGCCACCTGTCCCCGGCGGGGGTCCCAGGGTCCCATAAGCCATCCCCTCTGCTGTGCTTCAGGCTGCCTGTCCCCGGCGGGGGTCCCAGGGTCCCCACGGGAGCAGCAGTGTCACCGAGCGAGGCCACCCGCAGCCTGCCAGGGCCCGCTGTGGCCGGGGAAGGACAGGCCGGCTCCCCTGGCTCCCCGGGGTCCCCTGTGCCCCACGAGGGCTGCAGGGCCGGGGTGGGCAGAGCCCCAGCACAGCCCAGGCCCCCAGGCCAGCCCTGGGGCACAGCTCCCGGCCCGCAGCCCATGAGATCGCTGCTGCCTCTGCCAGGCACAGACCCCAGTCAGCACTTTCTCCACCACGCTGCACGGTAATTTTCCTCGTCCTGCCTATATTTAACTTTCCCCCTTGGACTAAAATGTGGTTACAAAAAATTTCTGTCAGCTGGAAAGAAGGAACAATGCCTGGCTCAGTGCCTGTGCTCAGCAGTGAAGAGTCTGCAATTACAGACTAAAAAACACAACAATACAAAAAAAAAGCCCCAAAACACCAGTAACAAAAACAAAGCAAAAATATTTTTCCAATTTCTCTGAGATTCTTCCTTGCAGTTGTTTCTTTCTGACAAGGATCAGCAATATAAGAGGGAAAGAGAGTTCAGAGGAGAGAGCAATAAAAGGAAAATATAGAAAATCAAAATCCTGAGGTCTATTTTGCCTGCCAGAATATCTACTGTCACAATATGATTGCAGAGAGGCAGCATCCAAGTGTTCTGAAGGAGACTGACTCTCACGGGGGATTTCAAATCACCCTTCTCTCTCCCAGTCCCTGTGCCAGACCAGCTGTGTGAGTGCCCTAAGCCTAAGCCTAAGCCTAACCTGAGTCTCCCACCAGCTCGGGCGGCAGGAGGGGCTGGGGGCTGCCTGGGCAGAGCCCTGCTGTCACAGGCCAGCTGTGGCACTCAGGCACAGCTGGCCGGGGCTGTCACCTCCTCTGCCTGCCCAGCCCCTCACACAGGCCGTGTCCCACCCGGGGCGTGCTCGTACGGACAGGGCCACTGGCTGCGACACCAGGCAGGGATTTGGCACTTGGACTGTCACAGCCACAGGGGTTTAGCACGGTCTGAGGGTGAGGGACACTCCGTTGTTTACTGGGCTTTTGTTCCCTGTTGAATTTCTCGCCCACATCTCTCTGGTGTTTTAGACCAAACCCTTTCCAGAGGCCTGGCTGGCCAGAGCTGCACTGGATTTTAGCCTCGGTCTCATCTCTCAGAATCTGGTTGAATTGATTATTTATGTTTAGTAAAGGGAGGTTTAGATGCCATGAAATATTCATGTTGAGGGAAGAAGGAGCTGTTTAACGAGAGCACGGCTGGGGCGCAGGGAGCCCAGGTCCCTCCGCAGGGAGCCAGCGCGGCCTGGCTCGGCCGAGCTCTGGGCTGCAGCCCTTTCAGCCACACAACCTACCAGTCTGATTAAAAACAAGAATGAAAGGGGAAAGCAAAGAGAGTCAAGTGGGCTGATTCCCAGCTGGCTGGGCCATGCAAGCACAGCAGCTCGTCAGAAGCGCTAATCCCAGCTGCAGGCCTGCAGCCTGATCCGGAGCCAGCACAGGGCCGCGGCCAGGTGAACTCCTGGCACGTTCACCTCCTGTGAAACCACCCCCATGGCAGTGAGGCCAGAGTCTGCCAAAGGGAAAGAAAAACACTTCAACGATGTGCTTTTATTTAGCAAAGTTCTGCTACACTTAGATATTCCATGACAGGATGAGCAGGTATTTTAATTACAAAAAATGATATCCATAATTAAGACACAAATGTTTTTAGGTACTATTACACTGAGGAGCCAGAGCAAACCAGCAGCTGGAGAGATGGCAAAACAAACTCAGATAATTGCATGCCCAGCTCTGCTCAGCAATCAGAACAGAACTGCACAGAGCCATGAAACCAAAGCGTGTTGGGCTCTGCCGAGCAGAGGTGGCACAGCCCCTTCTCCTGCCAGTCCCTGGCACTGCTCGGGATCAGAGGGCTGGCAGCCATGGCACAGCCAGCCCCTGGAGGAGCACTGGCCAGCAGCTCTGCTGCTGCCTGAAGCCATCTGAAAACCTTTGGGTGGCCCTGCTTTCCACCCCCTGCCCTGAGGGTCTCCACTTCCCCCAGACAGTGTCCATCACAACTTTGGCACCTCTGCCACCCCCATGGCAGGGGAGGTCAGGACAGTTGGTCCCAGGGCTCCTTTGGCCTCAGAGCCTTTGCACCATGGAAAATGCTGCAGGTGCATCCAGCAGACCATCCAGGCATGCAGCCTGCTCTGTGCCAGCCCCTTGGCACCACAGACTGCCTTCCCCAGCTTCAGCAAAGGGAATTAAAGGCCTTCCTCTGCCCAGTCCTTGGCTCTTCAAGGAAGCTTCAAGAAGAATTTTTTTATGTAAAGGGGGGTCAGGCCTTGGCAGGGGCTGCCCAGGGAGCTTTGGAGTGCCCATCCCTGGAGGTGTCACCTGGAGGTGGCACTCAGAGCTCTGGGCTGGGGACAGGGTGGCCATGGGGCACAGCTGGGACTCCCTGGGCTGGGAGGGCTGTTCCAGCCCCAGGGATCCTGGGATTCTGTGATTCCTCCTGGCCTTCAGCAGGAACACAGGCTGTGCCCAGGGCCATCCTGGGGCAGAGCTGTCCCCCGGTGCTGCCACTGGCCCAGCCCAGTGACCCTCCTCCAGTGAGACTGGGGGAGCTGGTTTCTTGCATACCTGCACAGTTTTTCTGTATGAAACTAAGTTAGATCCCCACTCCAATTGGTGCCTGAGTTCTGTTATTAATTATAGCTCCAGCTCAAATCCCACTCATTAGCTGAATGAGCAATAACAGGCGTTAAGCCTCTATCTGTTGATAATATTCTCCAATGGATCGGGGATGTGTCATTTGACACTGATAAACTAGGCAATATTATGAGCTGAATGTCTGAAATGCTACACAGATGGGGAATATATTAATTTAAGAAAATGTTATTAAGTGTTTAAGGAGTGTAATTATGAGCAGCCTTCTCGTTTGACACCTGTGTGCAGTCTTTCCTTGAGAGATAAAGACAGAGCAATGAGAACTGGAAACCAGCCTTCAAATCTCTCTGTTTTTTCCTCTTTTTAACTTCCAGCCAAATTAATTACTTTCAAGACACAATCAATATTGTAAAGAAGTTTTGACTGAAAACAATACCAGAGTGCAGCCCACAGAAATCTTCTTTTTAATACATTTATTTGGCAATACAAGACCATTTATGAGAAACACCAGCTCTGCAGCATGACAGGGACAAGTTGCCCACAAGCCGGCGGCACAGACAGCCACCAGCCTGGGGCTGTGCCAGGGCACCCTGCCAGCCCTGGTCAGCTGCAGAATTCACTGGAACTGGTGGGGAGAGCAGGGAAAATTAATCTTATTATATTGTAGACAGTTCGAAGTTAATTGATGAATTCCAAATGGAAGAAGAGAAGGCTCCAGGCAGAGCTCAGAGACCCTTCCAGGGCCTAAAGGGGCTTCAGGAGAGCAGGAGCCTTTGGAAGAGGGCCTGGACTGCCAGGACAAGGGGAATGGTTTCCCACTGCCAGAGGGCAGGGCTGGATGGGATATTGGGAATTGGGAATTCCTGGCTGGGAGGGTGGGCAGGCCCTGGCACAGCTGTGGCTGCCCCTGGATCCCTGGCAGTGCCCAAGGCCAGGCTGGACACTGGGGCTGGAGCAGCCTGGGGCAGTGGGAGGTGTCCCTGCCATGGCAGGGGTGGGGTGGGATGGGGTTTAAGGTCCCTCCAACCCAGAGCATTCTGTGGTTCTCTGAAGTTACTCACTGGATGGAGTGGGACAGGCATTCCCTGAGGGTGTTGTCACGATGGAAAATGAGTGTGGGATGGATCTGTCATGGTGCCAGTGCCTGGATGGGCAGGGTCGAGGGCCTTTGCAAGGTCTGAAGGCTGGTACTATGCCAGCAGTATGCCTGGGCAGTGCCCAGGCATCTCCCATGTCTCTCCTGAAGGAAGCAGCTGCCTTGCTCCATCCCTGCTCCTCCTGCACCCACGGAACCAGCTGTGGGAAGAGCTGGGACACCTCGCTGCAGACACCCAGTGCCCTCTGTGAAGATTAATTAATTAAGATACCTGCAGCACTGCCCCATCTCCTCAGCCCCAAAATGATGGTTTGGCAGTGCTGAAGGCATGGTGGCTGCCTGGCACAGCAGGATCCACACAGGGGCACACGGGACCCTGAGGAGCTGCTGTGAGGCTGCACGAGGCATCTGCCCGGAGCTGCTGCTGTGCAGCACAGGGAGCAGGAGTGCAGCAGGAGCCTGGGCAGGCATGGGAGGACCCCAAATGCATTCCAGGAGAGCTGCTGCTGTGCAGCACAGGGAGCAGGAGTGCAGCAGGAGCCTGGGCAGGCATGGGAGGACCCCAAATGCATTCCAGGAGAGCTGCTGCTGTGCAGCACAGGGAGCAGGAGTGCAGCAGGAGCCTGGGCAGGCATGGGAGGACCCAAAATGCATTCCAGGAGAGATGCTGGATGCCGAGCTCTCACTGCCAGGATGTTAATGTCCATTAAGTTAAAATAGGATCCTGGCCCTGCTGGGCTCCTGAGGAGCTCGAGAGCAGATTCAGGTTCACAGCAAAGTCTTCTGTAAACAGGAAAAGCATTTTGTGGGAACTGGTCAGGACATGTTCCCTGTAATATTGCTGCACAAATCCTTGGAGGAATTTCATCTGGAATAATGTATGAACCTGCACAGGGAGGAAAAAATCAGATGGAAACTGATGACAGCTGGGTGAAAAAATGACAAGAGAGAGGATGGAGTGTTTTACAAGGGATAGGAAAAAGTTTCTGTCTTGTTCAGCACAGAAGAAGTAGTTGAACTGGGGATATGACTGACAGCTGTGAAGACACCAGGAGCAGTCATGAGCAGGACAGAATTATTGGAGCAAGGAGGGCAGCTGGGAGGAAAAACCCCAGAGAGCCATGGGCAGAGGGTCCTACTGCAGCTCCCTAGAAACTGGGTGTTTCCATTCCCACAGTGCCACATTCTGCAGGCAGTCCCAGGACTGCTTGACCTAAGGATGCACCCAAGGTTCTCTGCCCAAACTGTTTCATTTATGAGAATCTAGGCTAAAACGAGTAGGTTTTGAAAGCTGTTTATAGCTTTCCACGGAAAAATCCTACCCTTAGCACATTCGTTTTCTATGCAATGTTCTCTTTCATGTTAAGACTCATAAATATCAGTATAACTTTCATAATGGTGCCTGTTACCATCATTAAGAATAAACTGCGAGTTTAAAAACAGAAAATAAATTTGTATATTTAATAGCACCAAATTATCACTATAAATGTCCCTTATAATTTTTATTAGCGCTTTTGGAGCCCTGTGTTTCCCTGCTCTGTTTCCTCAGCAGCAGGAGGAGGTTCCGTGCGTCCCCTGCTGAGGTGAGCTGAGGCTCTGCCCTGCACATCCTTGCTGCAAGAGCCTCCAGTGTCCCTGGGAATCCTCCTGCTGTGAAGGACACAGACCTTCAGCACTTGGTTGTAATTTGGTTGGTTTTACACACGGGAGGATCTCCCTGTGTTTGACAAACACCAACCCCCAGGTTCTCCTCCAGCGGGCACTTCCATTTATAGCACATTCAAAGACAGGGGGAAATGGAGTTCAGGATTTCATTCCACTGTAACAGTTAAAATGTAAAATATATTGAGTTTGTTTACAGGCTTGAATTTGCAGTCAAGGGTGCTGAGCCCTGTCATTCTTTCCTTGTCCTTGGTGAATAATGATGGGCAAGTAGAGGGGGCACAAGGACATTTTAACCCTGGACTTTGCAGCAGCTGGTACTCAAAACCAGTGGTATCTTTTTTTTTTCTCCTTATTTGTGTTTCAAACACATCCTCTGTGAAACAAACCACAAAAGAGTCAACATTTCAGCCCTTCCCTCTCCCAGGTGTTAATGGAAAGCAGAAACACTTGGGATGTGCATTTCAATTGGAACAAGCGACACGATTTTTGTCAAGCTACTTCGTGTCAAGCACATAAATAAACATGTGCATAGGGAAAAGGTTCAATATTTCAACACTGGTTTCTTTTTGCAATCTTCAAGATGCGAGTCCAAAACATTTCTGTCAGGAAATTTGGGTGGGAGGATATTGGAAGGATGAAAAATGTGCATTTTCTGAAAAATGCGTCATAGTCAAAATCACAGTGTTTCAAGAAAACTGTCACGTCACCTAGCAGCCGTCAGCTCCTCTGAAACTCCGGGAAAGCAGTCCAAAGCAGAAGCATTCCCGAAGTGCCGCAGCAGCCCCGCGCCCAGCAGTGGCCGCGGCTCGGAGCCCCGCTGCGGGGCTGCAGAGCCAGAGCGGTGCCCGCAGCACCGAGAGCAGCCAAGCAGCCCAAGGCCAGCCTCCAACAGCAGCCCCGGGGCTCTCGGAGCTCCCCTGCTCACCAACTGCTCGGCGTCTGCAGAGCAATCCCTCACTCAGACACTCGCGGGGATGGACCGGCCACTGCTCGTCCGCAGCGATTTGTGTTCCCTCTCGAGGAGCTGCGAGCTGAAATACCAATTCCAGCTGAATAAAACATGAAAAAGAAAATCTTTAAAAACTGCCACTGAAGCATAGGAACCTCTTTTCTTGCTGAATTATGCTGGCAGAGTAGCGAGAGGACCGCGCTGGCTCCCTGCTTGCCCACGCACGGAGTCGCCCCGCGGTGCCCGGCGCTCGCCAGGGCGAGGGACAAGCCAGAGGGACACGGGCAGCAGCTGCTGGCTGCTGACCCCTCCTGCCACAGCCTCCCCAAGGCTCTCCAGGGCCGCCCCACCACGCACCTGCCCTGGGGTCCCTCTGCAGCCCTGCTCACCAGGACAGGGTGCGGGACACTGCCGGACACAGCCCTGCACACCTGGGATTTCTCATCTTCTGGTGAGCTGCTGCTGGGCTGCGCCACAAACTCCTGACAGGGACTGTGCAGAGCCACAAGGTCCCCCCGAGCCTCCTTTCCTCCAGGCTGAGCCCCTTTCCAGCTCCCTCAGCCGCTCCTTCTGTGCTCTCTTCTCCACGCCCTTCACTGGGCCCCTCTCACACCTCTCCAGACCTTGCCGGGGGTGGTCTGGAGCACCCTGAGGTGGTGGATCCTGCAGGAGCCAGGGGCTGGGCAGCACCCGGAGCAGGCAGCTCAGAGTGTACACAAGGAGACTGAGCTAAAGGCAACAGCACTGAAATAAATGGCAGGCACAATTGCTCTACTTTATTAGATGCTGACAAGAGAACATAAATCCCTATCTGCAAAAATCGGTTATGTGCATTTGGACAACTGAATAAGGAGGTCTGAAATATTGTTCTATTTACTTTCACGGCACAGAACCAAGACACTCTTTGTTGCCTCATAAAATGCAGCACAGTGAAGTTAATACCTCTTTGCCAGCAGCTTTTTGCTCCCTCTTGCCAGGGACAGCCTCTGTTGGCGAGACGGCTCCATCAGCCCGGAACCCGCAAGGACCTCGGGTTTATGAATGCGTTCCCTTGATCCAGGGCTGAAATAAATGCAGATTGTGTGTCTCCTGCACGGGGCTGCCTCGCAACAGGCAGGCAAGGGCACAGAGGTCACTTCGCACCACTGACCTGCTCTGCTGAGCGCTCCTGCCCCAGGGCAGCACCAGGGGCTGCTGGAAAACAGAGGGGCTGGGGGCTGGACAGCTCCTGGGTGGGCATGGGGCAGAAGAGGCTCCATCCACAGGGGCTCAGGTGGGAAAAGGCTCACACACATCTGTGGTTGTTCAGCCTGGAGCAAAGGAGGCTCAGGGGCCCTTGTGGCTCTGCACAGCTCCTGCCAGGAGGGGACAGCCGGGGGGGTCGGGCTCTGCTCCAGGGAACAGGGACAGGAGCAGAGGGAACGGCCTCAGGCTGGGCCAGGGGAGCTCAGGGTGGGCACCAGCAGGAATTTCCCCATGGAAAGGATGCTCAGGCCTGGGAACTGCCCAGGGAGGTTCGGAGTGCCCATCCCTGGAGGTGTCACCTGGAGGTGGCACTCAGAGCTCTGGGCTGAGGACAGGGTGGGGATCAGACACAGCTGGGACTCCATGGGCTGGGAGGGCTTTCCCAACTGAAGGGATTCAGTGATTCTGTGATTTTTTGCCCTCCTGCACTGCTGGCGATTGCACCTTCACTGCAGCACAGAGATAAGTGGCAGAGGCTGCAGTGCTGTGTGCTCTGGATTTTGTCCCTGCCTATCTTTGTTTTTCAACCCAGTTATTCAACACAGTTATTTTTGGGAAGCCCTTGGGACAGATTCAGGCTGCAAATTCAACAGTAGAGTCACACAAACGTGTCCCACTTGTCTCACCCGGGAGCCAGCGCCGAGGAGCACTCGCATGTAATTCAGAATCAATGATTTATTCAGCATAAGTGATTTATTTTATTCTGCTCCTTTAATAGCCAAAAGCAAAACTTTCTGTCTTCAGAGGTACTCATCTCAGTGGTGGGGTTGGTTTTTTCAAATACAAATAATCCCAAAGTGTGGCTTGCTGACAACAGGCAGGACACGGTGGGTAGCGCTCCCTTCGTTCCACAGTGGGGCAGACAATCAAAGGTGCCCACATTTGTTTTCCAAGAGCTTCACACGAGGCGATGTTCGCTCACGTTTCCTTGGCGTGCAAGCATTAAATAGCAGGCACTTGGCAAATTAAAATATTTATGAAGTTCCAACTCTGAAATGGAAAGCAGGTATGTCTTTTTGCTGTACCTTTAGGAAAAAACTCAAGCTGCTCCAGACGTTGTGTGAGGAATTGAGCTTCTGCTGGCAGCTCTGCCCCTCCATCCGGGCACAAAGCTCCTGTAGTTCTTACATTGAATTTTGTAAACCTTCACTCATCAGTTTTCATTGATTCTTGTGGGCACAAAGCATAGCCAGCACTTCCCAACCCTCCAAATTGCTACCTCATTAGCAGCTCAGCATGTTGTGCCTTGTGCATACCAAATGAGGTGGTATGCCTGTGCATCACACTTCCTTTCCATAAATTTCCATAGAAACATTAAAAGCACAGTTATTCTTCTGGTTGATTTTCTCCGTTGTTGTCTGTCCCCACTTGTTACAGTAGCTGGGTGATTAAAGGGTGCTCACATTCCTAATTTTTCCTTTCAGCTGAGTTCCAGCAGTGTCAGATCTTCAAGCACAACTGACAAACAGAGATAAACCATGGAAGGTGGCAAAGACAGTCTGAGAGAAAAACCAAAATAATGAAATTTTCTCAATTAAGATGCCACCCCTGAGATGAAGGTGGGAGCACCACAGGGGTGAAACCCTTCAGCTCTGTTTTCAAGGCTTGGGAGCTGTGCAGGGCTCAGGGTCACACACTTCAGGTCATGGTGCACGGTAGAGGAGGTACCCACAGCAGGAAGTGTCTAAACTGGCCTTTTTGGGTTTACTATGATCCAGAACTCAATCTGACTTCCTCCTAGACACATTTTCTCAGTGAGGTGAGACTGGCACCTGATTTTAGATTACAGATTTTAGATCCAGCCAGGATCCTGTGTGGAGCAGTGAGTGAGGGGAGAAGGGCTGAGTGAATATGGGATTCTTTTGAGGGGGAATGTTGGTGTCCAGCAGGCATTGACTCACCAGCAGTGAACCACTAACAACCCCACTTCTCCAGGCACAGCAATTTGCTACAGCTCCTGGATTTCTCCTTGTGAGCCTCAGGAAAACACAAACCCCTTTATTAAATCAGGAGAACCTGTAGTGCTCATGGAAAAGAGCATTTATCTAGTGATGTGCAGGGCTCAGATGCACACAGCTGCGAGGGGAGCACCCACAGCCCACGGGGCCTCCCAAGGATCCCATCTCCCTGCAGATCCTGGATTGTGTTCCTGCAGCTGGAACACGATCCTGCAGGTCAGGGCACAGTGCTGAGGACACAGAGCCTCCCTGGAAGGCGCAGGGGCAAGTCCTAAAGTAGAAATAAACTGATAGTGGAATATGAGCCGTCGGTAATGAACTGGCTCCCAGCTCTCCAGCTCCCATGGAAAGCTCATTTGCTTTATATAATTGGAAGTGTCATACTCAATAGCACTCTCTGAACTTTTTTTTTTAAAGAGAATCCACAATAATTTGTTGCAATACAGCCCCATTGATTCCTGTTTGGGGCTATAGATCAGGTAATTAGACATAATGAAAAGCAGAGAAGGGAGAAGGATGTAAAATTTCTAAAGCTATAGAGGGGTCGTCACCTATTGCAGTGCTCGTATTGATTCTCTTCATTGTAAGGAAACCTGGAACTCTTAAGAGCAGCAATAATGGCACTTCAAGTGCTCCAATGTCTCTGAGAGCATGAGAAGAAAAACATTGCTTGGTGCCAGCTGGGTTGTGACAGAGCAAAAGGATGAGCAGGCAGAAGGGAGAGGAGGGGCACGCGGGGACAGGAGGGATGAGAGGGATGCCACCCTTCCAGGACTGCTCTGCTGAGGGAGGGGTGAAGGACAGCAGCTGGGGGGCCCCTCAGAGTTGCCTTTTTCTCTGCCTTCCTGCTGGCATCAGAGGTGGACTCATTTCAGTCCTTTTTCAACAGGATTCTGCAGCTGCTCTCGTGCTCGGGCTAGAGGAAGGCAGAGGACAGGAGGAGCAGCATCTCTGCCTCTTTCCCCCCATGTTCCCCCCACCCTGCACCCAGTACATGGGAAGTGACCCCAGCATTGCCCTGGACCTGCTGACCCAAGGCACTCTTCATCTCTGATAGCAGAACCACAGAGCCTGGCAGCCGCTTGCTTCCTGGCTTTTATTTGATGCCTTCCCTGCTCCAAAGGAAAAGCTTGAGTTCAGGTTTTTCACAGCCTGGCTCTTCCACTCAAGTGCTACAACCTCCCTCAGATGGGCTGATCCTCCCGTGCTCCCTGCAGCAGGAGGAACAAAACCGAGGCAGTAACAGGGAAGAGTTGCACAGCCCCTCTCTGCCAGGAGCGTTTTCAGCAGGGACACGAAGGATCCAGGAAGGGCAGGGATGGGCAGGGTGGCAGGGATGGGCAGGGTGGCACAGATGGACAGGGTGGCACAGATGGGCAGGGTGGCAGGGATGGGCAGGGTGGCACAGATGGACAGGGTGGCACAGATGGGCAGGGTGGCAGGGATGGGCAGGGTGGCACAGATGGACAGGGTGGCACAGATGGGCAGGGTGGCAGGGATGGGCAGGGTGGCACAGATGGACAGGGTGGCAGGCATGTCCTGACCTCTGAGGGAGCCCTGAACTGGCCCTTGGAATACTTGTTCAGGCTCAGGGCTTAGAATGCCCTTTCATTAAAAAGGGTTAGGACAGACTTCCCCTGAGGCAAGATGTTCCACACTTGATTCCTGAGCGTTTTGGCCATATTGCTCTGCTGTGTGTGCAGAGCAAACAAACTTTGCACAGGGGCCTTGGCTGCAATGCAACCTCTTCTCCTGCTAGAGACACCGTGCAGCTGCTGACCCCTGAGGGCAGTCCCTGCAGACAGACAGAGCTGCAGCTCTGGAGGAAGGAGATGGCACAAAGGGAACACGCTGTGCCACGCTGGGCTGCCTGCATGGCTGATCCAGCCTCTGGCTGCCTCTTCCCACACCTCCAGAGCTTGCTGCAGGGCAGAGCTCACAGCCAGAGCTCCCCTGTGCAGCAGCTTTTCATGGGTGCCACCAGTCCTGGGGAACAGGGAGGGTTTTGGTTGTTTGAGGCAGGGCATGAAACTCTGGGCTTGGGTAGGTGAGAACTGAGAAAACATGTTTTCATTATTTGTGGAATTAATATTACAATTGTAGAGTTACAGAAGGGACCTTAAGATCATCCAGTTCCATCCCCTGCCGTGGGCAGGGACGCCTTCCACTAGAGCAGGCTGCTCCAAGCCGCGTCCAACCTGGCCTTGACATGGAAAGCACATGAGAGCCAGATATGAACAGAAAAGCACTTCAGTACGTTCGTTCTCCTTGCACAAATTCACAGGGAATTCCTTTGGAAGCACTCCCTTCTTCTTGCATGGGAACTCGGTCTGTGTTCATCAAGCACAAACCATCACAAAGTGCTTTAAGCAGCTGAGACATTCAGTGCGAGACTTCACATCGGGAATGCAGGATGTGTGAAACCAGCTCGAAATAGGACAGAAAAAAAGGAAGAGCTCTTCTATTCCCCAGGGTCTGCTGCCGTGTTCTCAGGCTCTGGAACTTTTCAGCATTTCTAATACGGAGCATTATAAATATTCATACAGACACTCACAGGCTAAAATTAAATGAGCTCGTCAGGGTTATTTTTAGTACAATGGACGTAGGCAATGAGAAGATGCCAAGGCAGGGGCTGGGGCAGGGTGAGGGTGGTGCCTCTCCCCCGCTCCAGGCAGGGCTGTTCCAGGGGGATGTGGAGAGGGAGCCAGCAGAGCAGGGGATGGCTGTGCGCCCCAGCAGAGCCCCTCGCAGCAGAGCTGGGCCTGCCCGGTGGGTAAATGCAGCTCACAGGGATGAGACACTCCTGGGAAATCCGGGATCCTCAGGGTGGGGGAGCAGCAGGGAGCTGAGAGAGCCTGGGGCTGGCAGCGGGAACCATGGCACAGGGAACCCCAGCACAGGAACCACAGCACAGGAACACAACACAGGAACCATGGCACAGGAACCAGAGCACAGGAACCCCAGCACAGGAACCATGGCACAGGAACCAGAGCACAGGAACCCCAACACAGGAACACAGCACAGGAACCATGGCACAGGAACCATGGCACAGGAACCACAGCACACAGGA
>VZRH01004427.1:0-20648 GCA_013397555.1 Urocynchramus pylzowi
GAGGAGCCGCCCGCGCCGCCCAGGAGCCACCTGTCCAGAGGGCTGGAGGATCAGTACCCTGTCGAGGTGAGCTTGGCTTGGGGGGCATGGTGCGATCCTCAAAGGTCGCTCTTGCGATGGGGACCGGCCTGCTGGGTTGTCGGGGCCTGCTGATGTCATCCTAGAAAAGCTGGGCTTGGGGTGGAAGGGACCTGAAAGCCCATCCAGACCTACCCCCTGCCATGGGCAGGGACACCTTTCACTAGCCCAGCTTGCTCCAAGCCCTGTCCAACCTGGCCTTGAAAACTTCCAGGGATGGGGCAACCAGTACCAGGGCCTCCCCACCCTCACAGGGAAGGATTTCTTCCCACTATCCCATCTAACCCTGCCCACTCTCTGGGGAAACCTGTTCCCCCTTGTGTCACTCCAGGCCCTTGTCCAAAATCCCTCTCCAGCTCTCTTGGAGCCCCATTCCAGCTCTTCTCTGCGTTGCAGAGTCCCACATGGGGAACACCCTCGTCCCATGAGTGTTCACCTTGTGCTTACCCATGCAAAACACCCCTGACTCTGTGTTTGCCAGTGTTTGTGGTCTGTATGTGATATCCTTCATTGCCTTTGACACTGCTTCTTGTTCCCTTAAGGAAATTCACTTGGTGAAAGCAGGTGGTCCCCTGGGCCTCAGCATCGTCGGAGGCAGTGACCATTCCAGCCATCCCTTTGGGATTCATGAGCCAGGTGTCTTCATCTCCAAGGTAGAGTCCCAGGAGAGCTGCTCTGGGTGTTCCTGAGCTGTTGGTTATTGGGATTAAGGTGAAGGATTTTGATGTGAGTCCAGATGTACAGGATGGATTTGTGAAATAAGGGCATGGGAGAGGGATGTGTGATGGGTTGTTTGTACTGCATGTGCTGCTGCTGGAGCCATCTGAGGGCATGTAAAAGCCTCAAACCTTTATAATCCATGCTGAACCCTTTGGAGGGATCCCAGTTAAATTTTGAAATTGCTGGGTTCACGTTGGCTTTAATGAGTCCTGGGAAGATGCTGGAATCGCAGAAAGCCAGCCATTACTGGGAGGGTGCTGGTGGGACAGTGTGTGGCTGCTGGGGCACCCAGAGCTGCTCTGCTGCACTCAGGCCAGTGTCCTTTGATCCCATGTTCCCATTCCAGTGGTAGCATCAGCTCATGCCATTCAGGGGCAGCACCCAAGCTGGCTACTGGCTGCAGCCCATTCCCTCACAGTCCTGCACATCCACTCTATAGGGAATAGGGATGCTGGAGAGGACATCCCTGCGGAGCCCCTTCTGCTTCCTGACTTCTCTTGTCACTTGGAGGTGCTGAACCTGACTCCTCTGCCACCTGTGGCTGGGTTCAGACCTTGTTAGGGGCTGTTTGGGATTCTAGGCAGGCATTCTGTTTGGAATGCCTGCCAGGTCTGTTCCTTCATGTGCCCATGGGTTTTCTTGCAGTGCATCAGCAGGTCGATGAGGCAGGATTTGCTCTTCCCAAAGCCTAACTAACTCTTTCCCACCATCCCTGCTTCCCATGTGCTCAGATTTCACCCTTTCCTTGCTGACTCCTTTGTTTCACCAGGAACACAGGTTTGGTTATATGTTCAGCTCTCAGGAGCCCCTGCAGGGCACTGGGTGAGGACTGGAGTAGTACTGGTGCTGTCAGTCCTGGTTACAGTCACAGGCAAAATAATGGCAACACCAGCACAAGATTGGTTCAGATTAAATCGGGAATATGAAAATAACGTATGGAATAGCACTTCAAAGCACATCCCACTTCTATTCTTTGCCAGTTCCCAAATATGTCACCTCTTAGGGAATTTTGTCTGCAGAGAGAGGAGTCAGAACAGGCCTGCAGGGTGTTAGATGGAGGATGCCCAGGGACACAGTCACATCTTCAAGGAGAGATGGACTGTTGTAGTTGGGACGGTCACAATACAAAGCAACACGCTCATTTTCAGAAGGCTTCAAACTGTTTTTATTATAGCATGCATGCTTTTCATACATTCTTACAAAACTCATAAATTTACACTTTACTCTTCGGTAACAAGAGACAAAGTGTTCATTGCAATAGACAGTTGCAGGTTTCTCTAATTTATCCTTCTTTCTTCCTTGGTTTCTGTGTCAATGACCTTGGTAGGAGATTCTTTCAGGGGTACACATGGATCCTGTTATCAAACCTCTCTCTGGCTCACAGAAGTCACTGTAAAACCTCCTCCTCAGTGGGCTTCCCTTCTCTGGTCGTGCTGGTGTCTCCCTGCAGGTCATCCCGCGGGGGCTGGCGTCGCGCAGCGGGCTCCGCGTCGGGGACCGGATTCTGGAGGTGAACGGCATCGACCTGCGCCACGCCACCCACCAGGAGGCCGTCAACGCCCTGCTCTCCAACGCCCAGGAGCTCACCATGCTGGTCCGCAGAGACCCCCCTCCTCCTGGCATGCAGGTGGGCTCTGAGTCAGGGGCTGGGCGCAATCACGGCGTGCCTGCTCGGGGCAGTTCCTTACCAGGTGGAGGTCTGGGACTAGGATACAGCCAGGTGCCTGGAATTTCCTTCTCCTGACACCTGGTGAAGGCTGACCTAGAACAGAGGAGAACTCTAGAACTAGATGGAGCTAAAGAATAAAGTAGGGATTTATTAGGAGGCCTCAATAGATCCACCTTGGGCAGCACAAGAGCCCAGCCAGGGCTACGCTCAAGATGAACCCAAAATGGTTACAAAAATGGATGACCAGTCACGGGGTCTCACACTTCTGTAACTTTTAGTCCATTTGCATATTGGAGCTAATTGTCCATCTACAGCTCCAACCCATGAAGTCCCATCCTTCTTGTTTTTCTCTCTTCAGTCCATGTTGTTTATGCTCTTGGGCCTGAGATCTGGGTCATTTGTCCTTGGGTCCCCAGCTAGAGAAGGAATTGTTTTGTCTCCCTACACTGTGAAGAGAGCTCGCCATCCCCTAATGTGAATCCCAGACCCCCACACTAAAGCAGCACAGAATCTGAAAAACATAAAAGCTCAAACCTGAGGCATCACTCCTTTGGCAGAATCCAGTGTCTTGTGTCTCCAGCTGGGGAGTGGTGAGGATCTCTTGCCGTGGCTGTGGTGCCTCTCTCATCAAGGAACAGAAAAGGGCAGGTCCTCACCAACAGGAATAAACTGCCAAATGAGGGATGGGGCTAATTCAGGCCCATAATAATTTTTCAGGGCATTTAGAGTTGTGGTCACTCTGAGGAGTGTTCCCTCAGTTGAACTTGGCCCAGAGACAAGGAGACTCTTCTGTGTTTCCAGGAAATATGCATTGAAAAGGCTCCAGGAGAGAAGCTGGGCATCAGCATCCGGGGTGGAGCCAAGGGTCATGCTGGCAATCCGTTTGATCCCACTGATGAAGGCATCTTCATCTCCAAGGTACCAGAGCACCACCTCTGCAGGCACTGCCAGGGAGAGGGTGAACCCTGGGGGAGCTGTTGGAATGTGCTCTCAGCTTTCACTGGTGCATCAGTTCTGGAGATTCTCCCTGCAGCAAAGGAGACAAGTCCTTGTCCTTTCATATTTCCTTCTCTACAGCAGCTTCACAGTTTCTTATTTTATTTCCTGCTTGCCTTTATTTTGCTTTGTGTTTCTTTTCTTGTGTTTTTTTTCTATAATGCAATCCCACACATCTTTCCATGTACCCACATTGCTGTTGGTCCCCCTGTGCCTGTCCCTTCCTGCCCACTTAGGCATGAAAGCTCTTTCCTCCTTCCCTGGAAAGCATCAGGAATTCCTAACCTTTCCTTTTGTGCCATGCGCCGTCCGTGTGACTTAGTTCCTTTTTTAGGTGACTGCTTGTGTCACACAAAATTCTCACATCAGTTTTCCTCCAGAAATTACACATTTTCTTGTTCAACTTATGCTTATCTTATCCTTTTGTGCTCCTCCCAACCCTTTCCAAGAAGTTTTTATTGCTTCTTCTTTGCTGGCAGCAGAGCACAGCAATGAGTGGTGTCATTTTGGTCTGGCTGCTGACAAAGATGACTCTGGTTGTTCACCTTATTGTCACTGATTCCCTCTTCAGCTGTTTTTTTTTGGGGTAGGGACTGATGTGAGTTATCCTCATGGCTGAAGGCACTCCATAATTGGCAGTCAGCCCTGATAATTGATAATTGGTTGCTGCTAAGGCAAGGGAACATTCAGCATTTGTTGTTATGTGGCCGTAACTGTTTTGTCTGAGTTCTAAAGTTAAAATAATAAATTCCTTCTTTCAGAGTGACAGTTGCATGTTCACCTGGGACATTTGTAACAGCAGGAAAAGAAAACCTGGGGTTATTCTAACTGGCAATTATTTTGAGTTGTTTGGTCTGGTTTTCTCTCCTGCAACATTACAGGATTTGGGGGGTGGAAGATTCACAGTTTAGCCATGGCACAGAGTTAGTTTACCCCATCTCCCCTCCCTGTTTTTCCCAATACTTGTTTTAGCCTGCAGAGAACCAGAATCCTGAACTTCCTTGCTCTCCCTTGAGCTTTGTTACTCCCCTCAACCATCTCCTACCTGTCCTATCTGGAGGGGTTTTCCTGCCTCTGATTTTCCCTGGATATTTGTGGTAACCGGGAGACAAAGTGGTGCTTTTCCTCTTCTTCCTCTTTGCATGTCTGGTCCTTGCCTCCTTCCTCCTTAATTTGTCTCCATTTGCATTTCCGTTGTGTCTCCTCCCCACCACAAAATGATTTCTCTTTCCGTGAGATGCATAATGATGTGACAGCTTTTCCTTCTCCCTGCTTCTTTCCTTGGGACAACAAATTTCAAATTCACATTCTTTTATCTCACATAAAAGGTTCTCCCACAGCCTGTTGAGGTTCTCCCTGTTCTGCCCTCTCCATAGTACTTGCAGATTGTTCTCCTGCCTTGCAGCTGCAGGCTGTTGTCCCCGTTCCCTGTGTGCGCTGTCCACCCCCTCCTGTCCCCACGCTCTCGTGTCTCTGAGCTGCTGCCGTGCCCCTTGGTGTGTTCAGGTGAGCTCCTCGGGGGCCGCTGCCCGGGACGGCCGCCTGCAGGTGGGGATGCGGATCCTGGAGGTGAACCACCAGAGCCTGCTGGGCATGACGCACACGGAGGCCGTGCAGGTGCTGCGGGGCGTGGGCGACGCGCTGCTGGTGCTGGTCTGCGACGGCTTCGACCCCAAGGCCGCCGCTGCCATCGAGGTGAGGCTGCAGGGCAGGGGCCTTGGGGGACCAAGTCCCCCACGTGGATCCCAGTGAGGGTGGGCGCCAGCTGTAGCAGCGTGGGGTTTAGATGGTGGATGCTGCTACCTCTTTCCCAATAAGCATCTCCTGTGGAAAAGCCGCTTGGGTAAACATTGAGGCAGGGCAGTCAAGTCCACACTCACCACGGCTGGCTCAGCAAAGAGAGGCAGAAGGGCCTTTGGTAGGGTCAGTTCCAGCAAAGGTTTATTTCAGCACACAGAAGGGAAATCAGAGACAAAAGACAAGGCCACGTGCTCTGCACAAGGTTTGTGTCACTGTTGTATTAGGGACGGGAGAACGAAGCGACACAGACTCCTGTGTTCTCAGAAGGCAAATGCCAAGTTTATTAGACACCACACGTTCTTTTATAGACAGTTCTGGCAGAGCTGGACCTGGTTGGTCCTCAATCAACACCCCTCACCTTGTTGGCTAATTAGGAACAACACCCTTCTTGTACACTTCTTACAAGTAAACAACACATTCAAAACACCAGCTGCAAAGATTAAAGATTGTTTTAGTTCTTTCTCTGAGCTTTCTCAAAACTTCCCAGAGCAATGCCTGGGAAAGTTTATCTGACCTGTCAGCATCCACAGGTTCCAGTAGGGGTGGTACAGGGGCAGTCCAAAGGGCAGGGCAAAGGACACTGGGCTACAGGGAAGACAGGGCTGGCCACCAGGGATACCACAACCAATGAGGGAACAGGGAGGGGAGAAACCACGAGAATTTGGGACATACGGGGAAAGGAATTGGGGTGGATGCAAGGCTCCATGGAGGAGTCCTTTCTGTCCACCTAGGTGGGGAGAACTCTATGGTAGGTCTTTCCAGGCAATGCCCTGGGGATTTCCCCAAGGGAGAAGGATTCAGAGGATTCAGCACTTCACAGAACGCTGATTTTCCCAACCTTCTGCTGTAGATCTGTTTGGTTTTTTGAGGTCCCAGATTTCAAAGTCTGACCTATGATATGAACTGGAGGGGGTCTCCAGTCCAGAAAAGCAGTGGTTCCTCAGGACTGTCATTCTCCTGCTGGTTCTATAATTGGTTCCACAATAGCACTGCACTGAAAAAAATAATCTCTTTTCAAGCTCATTTTCACTAGGTTATTTATGCCCATTTTTTCTTGGCCAGGGTTACATTTACAGTAAATGGTCTGGCTCTTTATTGGTGTTTGTCTTTCCCCACAGATAGAATTTCTCTGGAGCAATCCCTTGCCCTCTCAGATTTCTGTTTCCAAGGCTTAGCTAGTCAGCTTTTGTATTCTCCAGTAGAACATGAAGCCAGTCCCTGCTCACTTTATCCCCTTCTTGTACCTGGATCAGTTTAAATTCAGCTTACTTAGACCTTGTGTTCCTCGAACAATTGTCAGCCTAAATGGCAGGGATGGAGCTGGATGCTCTTCAGGTCCCTTCCAACCCAAGCCAGTCTGGGATGCTATGGAATAAGGTTTCAACTTGTTGGGAAAGTTGTGGTTCTGACTTGCTCGGGATTGTCCTGGTGGACAATGTGTGTGTCCCACTCTGTGTGTGGGAGGCTGGACTAGGGAATTTCTGGAATGAATTCTGTGGGCTTCCACCAGGTGTGATGTGCCCTTTGCTTTGCAGATGTCCCCAGGAATCATTGCAAACCCTTTCGCCGCTGGCATTGGGCGCAAGAACAGCCTGGAGAGCATCTCCTCCATCGACCGGGATTTGAGCCCCGAGGAGCTGGAGATCCTGCAGAAGGTGGGTGTGTGCCTGAGCTGGGAGCACCCTGCAGAGTGCAAGCAGTTTCTGGAAATCTCTAGTGTCTCCCTTGGTGTATGCAGCCTGCAGTGTGCTCTGCAGTGGGCATGGCCTGGGATCAGCAGGGCCCAGCACGTGGAGCAGGAACATGCTAGGATGGGACTGTGACACCTTCATGAGGTTCTAGATGCTGCAGGTGTGGAGAGAGCACAGGGTGAGGTGGCTCTAACTCTGCTCTCTCCTAGGAGATGGAAATGGTGAGAGAAGCCACTCAGTGGGAGAGAGAAGAAATGGAGAAAGTGGTGAGAGATCATTTGTGTAGCACAATGTGTTTGTGGCACTGGCTCTGCCAAGCCTGACAGTCCCAAGGAAGGTGTCACAGGTTATCTCTGCTCCACTGTAGTGCCATGGAGAGCTCTGGATCTTTGCCCCATTGTCAGTGCCATGGGGAGCTCTGGATCTCTGCCCTGCTGTCAGTGCCATGGCAGTTCTGGATCTCTGCCCTGCTGTCAGTGCCATGGCAGTTCTGGATCTCTGCACTGTTTTTAGTGCCATGGGGTGGAGGGAGCTCTGGGCATTCCCTCTCTGTAGTGCACTGCTCTGTTGCCCTGGCTGCTCTTAGGCTTTGCTGCACCTCCCTGTGCACCTCTCTGGTGATGTTCCTGTGGTATTCATAAAGACCACCCTTGTTACTTGCTGGTACCTCCTGGCCAAGCTGCAGCTTCCAGAAAAATGGCCAGTGAGCTTGGAAGTCCCACATTTAATCCGTTTTCTCTGTCCAGCATGCTGTGACTGACAGGTTTTGTGAGCAAAGATGAGAACATGCAGCTCTGAGCTGCCCTGAGTAGAGACGTGAGGGTGTTGATCAGTCACAGCTTTGTGATCCTCAGTTCACATGGTCATTTCTCTGCTTTGCTGTGAGAGTTTTGTGTCTCTGCCCACTGGCTCAGCCTTGCACAGAAAGAGAATTTCACAGAAATGGATCAGCAGACTCAAGCCTCTTGAGGACTTAGAGTTCCCAGTCATCCCTCTTAAAACAGTAATCTATCCAGTCAGAGTCACTGGAAGAAGAGGGAAAACAGAATTCTTCAGCGTTCTCGGTGGGGAATCTGCTCTCCTGGCAGAGGTGTGTGTACATTTTTCAGGTGTTTGTCAGGTTTGGGGTTCAGATACACCTGAAGTTTCCCTGGGTTCTCTCTGCAGCTGCAGTTCCTGCGCTTGTTCACATTTGCTGCCCCACCAGAGCAGGGTGAGGTTGGCAGTTCTGGATGGAAGTGGAATGACTTGGAACACAAGCCCTATGAGGAACGTTCGAAGGAGCTGGGGTTGTTTAGCCTGGAGAAGAGGAGGCTTAGAGGTGACCTTATTGCTCTCTACAGCTTCCTGAAGGGAGGCTGTAGACAGGTGGGGTCGGTCTCTTCCACCGGGCAGCACTGGCAGGACAAGAGGAGACAGCCTCAAGCTACGTCAGGGAAGGTATAGGTTGGATATTAGGAAAAGGTTTTTCACTGAAAGAATACTAAAGTACTGGAATGCTCTTCCCAGGGAGGTGATGGAGTCACCATCTCTGGATGTGATTAAAAAAGGACTGGCCATGGCCCTTGGTGCTATAGTCTAGTTGAGGTGTCAGGGCATAGGTTGGACTCGGTGATCTTAGAGGTCTCTTCCAACCTCGTTATTCTGTGACCTTACAGAATGATCTTCAACCTCATCCAGTTGAAGATGTCCCTCATTGCAGAGGTTGGACAAGATGACCCTGGAAGGTCTCTTCCCACCCAAACCATCCTGATTAATTTGGGTAGGAGGGGCCTCAGTAATTGTCTTGGTTCAGCCCAGAGCAGAGACAGTTCAAATCAGATTTAGGTTTTTCCTGTAAAATGTCTCATTCTTTGCCTGGGAAGGAACTCACTGTGGTTTGATGTGGTTTCAGCAAACCTGATTTCATTGTGTTTCTGTCTGAGCAAAGGATATTCCTGCCAGTGGGCAGTATATGGATTTGAATATGGATATATGGATTGAAATACGTTCCAGGAGAGTTCAGGTGCTGTGGGTCAGTATCAGCATTCCTAACACCTGTGAATATAGCAAGTGTGGCCCCAAACTGTGCTGCTGGGGCTGAGCAGGTGCCATTTGTCCAGGCTCAGGCAGAGAAAGACTTTGCCAAAATTTATACTGAGATTACTTAAAAATAATTGGGTCAAAAAAAAAAAAAAACAGAAAAACCTTTATGATTAGTGAAGTAGCCTTGGCCATACCTCATTTTAAAAAACACTGATATATTTTGGTGCCCCTTCCCTTGGTGTGCCAGGAGGAGGCAGCAATGGGTGCTCCAGGCTCCCTCGACCTCCTGGGATCCAGAGGCCCTTGAGCAAAGACATGTTTTTCTGCTGGGCCTTTTAAACCTTGAACCTGGGATTATGTCTCTAAAACTGGCT
The DNA here is from genome assembly GCA_013397555.1 of Urocynchramus pylzowi. NCBI lineage: Eukaryota > Metazoa > Chordata > Aves > Passeriformes > Fringillidae > Urocynchramus > Urocynchramus pylzowi. Next base: position 9,354 of record VZRH01004427.1, read on the forward strand.
TTGGTGATTAAATTTATCCCAGTGATGGAGCCAGCACTCCGTGGTGGCCGTTGGAATACTGAAGGAAATTCCTGCCCCAGTGCCAGATCCCTGGTAATTTCTGTCACCATTTTTGGAACGTTTTTCTTACCCTTCAACGTTTCACGTTCGTTCTTTCACAAGAGCAGTAGAGACCAAGCGTGTCTCCAGCCCACAGCAAGCTGTGAACTGAATAACTGGGAGGAATTATGCCTTTGCTGTACTCATGGTAGAAGTTTTCAAAGCCATTCACTGCTGACACCTCTTGTCTCCAGTTCTCTGACAATTCAGTTTCTAGTAGAAGTGTCAGTAACTCTGAGTCTGTGGACTGATTCCTGGTGTTCTCTCCTGCCTCTGTGGCTGTAGTTATTTTTCTAGTCTTAATCCAGATCCCCCCCAGCTCTTGTCAGAGATGGATTTGGAGCAGAATTTGGAGCCACAGCTCCATCTGGGCTGACTGGTGCTCCTGTCACTCCTCAGAATATGACCTCAGAGAAGAGTCAGACACCAGATTAGTGTCACCTGGAACCCTCACCCTACAGAGGACTCTTGGTCAAAACAAGCATAACCTGATTCAGAATAAACTTTACCCTGAATATCCCTCAATATCCTTTTGGGAGTTGTGATCCTCCAGAGCATTAGTGACTTCTCAGGCTGCTTATCCTTGCTTGGAGCTCGTGGGGTGATGTGGAGCAGTGGGAATCTGTAGTGCATGGAATCTGTTAAAAACAGGGCCCAGGTGCTCAGCAGAATTTTCGGTTGATCCCTCTGAGCTGCCTTCCACCTCCCATTCTGCCATGGTCAGGACTTCTGGAACATCTGGTTCCTGCTTGGGGAGAGCAGCTGGGAGAGTTCCACAGACAAGAGAAGGGAAGGATGCTCCTGTGCTGTCCCCAGGCCTGGCTCTGCCCAGAGCTGCCAGGTGACAAGTCACAGAAATATCAGTGCCCAGAATCAGTCCTTAGGACAAGTCCTGCACTGTTCCCTTCCTCTTGCAGCCTGGAGCAGTCCTGTGGCTGGGGCTTTTGGGATGAGTCACTGGTCACTCTCTAATGCCCCTGCAGTGCTGAGTGACTCCAGGCTGACAGCTGGTGCTGAGCTGACCTCGTGCCAGGACCTTTCTGTCCCTTTGTGTGTATTTGCATCATTGTGTCCGTGGTGCTATAAGCCAGCAAGGCCTGTGCTCTGTGGATTTGTTTTTCCATTCCCTTCCAGCCTGTCTTGTCTGTGCTCCATCAAGGTGTCTCTTCCAGCTGTGAGCAAACTCCTCCTCTCCCTCGGTGTGGTTATGCCTGGGGGCACGGTAGCTCTCTTACTTTCCCCAGGATTGTCCCTGCTGAGGATCTCGGGGACACCTGCTCTCCCTCTCACCTGTGGCACCCAGATGTTCATGTTCTGTCCCTGTCCTTTCTGCTGGCAGTAACAGTGCCCAATTCCAGCTCCTCCTTCCCCGGTCCCAGTGTGGGTTTCTGCTCCCCTCTCTGGTGCTGGCACTGCCCCTGTGTCCCCTCAGCAGTCCTGCCCAGCATGTGTGATCTCTCTGCCTCTCTCTTGTCTCTCTGCTCTGGCTCTGGCTCTGTCTGTCCCACGGAAGGAGCGGATGCGTAGGGAGCGGGAGGCAGCCACGCAGCAGCTTGAGGAGGAAGCGGAGGTGAGCAGCACAGGGGAGGGGCTGGAGAGGCCCAGAAAAGGGCTACAGCTAGACTGGAAGGCTGGAGAAGTCCCCAAAAAGAGTTTGTTCCCCAAAGCTTGTGTTCTCCACTCCCTCCCCTAAGAGGATTTGGCTTTGGGGATTAGAGAAGAGATCAGAACTGAAGAAATGTGTAAGGGATTGAGGAAAATGGGCTGGGTTAGAAACCTTGGCTTCTCTTTAGGGTTAGAAAGGCAATATGTGGGAAACAAAATGGAACGAAGTTGTATGGTGAGTTGAGTTAAGGTTGGAAAAAGGAACTGTAGAGGAATTGCAGACTTGCATTCTTGCACGTGTCCAGGTCCAGTCATTCCGGGTGCTCTTGGAGCAGATGGGTAGGTATGGCACATTCTCTGCTCCATCAGGCAGTGGACGTGGGGGCAGGAGGAGTGGAGGGATCTGAGCAGTAGTGGGTGGCCAGGGGTGCACAGTGACACATTCTCCGTGGGGTTTCTCAAGCCTGGCTCCTGCCACGAGTTCACGTGATTGTGTTTTGAACAATTCCAGCTCTTTTCCCAGGCAGTGGGAACTCTGATGAGTTTGGAGATAAGACCTGGGATATTACTGGGGTGGTTCCCTTTTCATTGCTCTTTCTCATTGATTTAGTTGACTTTGAGCCTGACCTGTTCCTGGCTTTTTCACCCTCTGCAGAACGTCCCCAGTGAACCCCTGCGCCTGGACTACCGGACCCTGGCAGCGCTGCCCAGCAGTGGCCTGCAGAGAGGCAACCGTGCTGTGAGTGGGGGCTGGGGGTCCTGGGGGGCTGTGGAGGGGGGGTCCCTGCTGGGGAGGCCGTGAGGGGCTGTGGAGGTGGGATTCCCAGCAGGGGAGGCAATGGTCCTTCCATCACCTGCCCTCCACCTGCGCCATGGTGTGGGAGGTGACAGAGGAAAACCAGGCAGCAGAACTGTGCGGGCTCAGGCACTGAACCAGGAGCTGCAAAAGAGAGATGGGAATAAGAAAATGAGGAGAGCAAGAGCCAGGCAGCTTTGCCTTTTGGGAAGGGAAGTGGCAAAGTTTGAGAAGCTGCAAAAAGCAGAGTTGGGAACAAGGCAGAAAGAACAGCCTGGTGGGAGAGAAGGGGATGTGAGTGAGAGAGTGCAGGGATTTACTGTGGAAGGAAGAGGCTCCAGAGAGCTGCCAAGGAGGGAGAGAAAGATCCTTCCCAACACAGTGATGACAGTGTTGTGTGCACGGCTCAGCTGTAAATCTGTTGTGGAATGGTATTTAGGAAAGGGGAGAGATGCTGAAACTGAAAGTATTAAAAATAGAAAAAGTTTAAGGCCAGGTTGGACAGTGCTTGGAGCCATCTGTTCAATGGAAGTGTCTACCCCTGGAGCTCTAGTGGAAATGTCCCTGACGGTGGCAGGGGTTGGGACTGGCTGGTCTCAGGGTTCCTTCCAACCCAAGCTGCCCTGAGGTTCTGTTGAAGCCAAGCTTCCCCCAGGCCTGCAGATGAGAAGTGGCTGTGGTTGTGTGTCGTGGCTGAGCCCTGTGGCTCGTGTATCCTGTTGTATATTGTGACTCCTGCCCTGGACATTCCTGTCCTGTGCCCTGCCTGGCAGTCCCTCACTTGTAGTGGCCAAGAGAAATTCCAGATTTCACAAACTTCACAGATTACCTTTCTTCTGTGTTGTTTAACATCACACCTCTCCATCTTTTTTTTCTTTTATCTTTGCTGCATCACACCCATTCTACTGGGTTTCTGCCTGCTCCTTCACACATCCTCAGTCTTCTTCCTTTCCTCCTGTTTCAGCAAGATCTCCCTTTGCTGTCATCATCCCATTCTGCATTCCCATTCTGGTGTTTCAGGATCATCTCTTTTACCCTTCCTGTCTCCATCTCATTCCATGCAGACAGGTCTCCTCTCCTGTTCTCTTTCCTCTGTTACTCCAGGCCTTACTCCAGTAACAGCTCTGTTTTGGCTCCAGCTCTGCCTCCTTTTGTTCCCACACTTCCCAGCTTTGGGTTTTTCCCTCTTGCAGTTCACACAACAAAGCAGTATCAGGAAAAGGATTATTTTTAGCATCTCTGAGTGTAAGTCAGGAGCTGAAGAGAGGGAGAGTCAGCCCCAGGCAGCAGCTGGCTCCGTGCAGGACAGCTCGATGTGGTCAGAGCAGAGCAGCTTCGGGGCTGTGCCTTGCAGGGGGTGTCAGCCTGGGAACGCCAGGCACGGGAATGTGGGGCCGGGCACGCCGGGGCCGTGGGTGCTTCTATAAATGTCCCATTTCAGGGAGGGCTCCAAGGGTGCCTGTGTTGCTCCAGCTGTCGCCAGCCCGGTCGTTGCTCTGGTTTGAAAAGTACATCTGCCTGGATCCTGGGGACAGGGAGGTGCTGGTGGTCCTTCAGGAGCTGCCCTGGCCTGTTAGGTGGCCACTGGAAGACTCGGCCAGTGGAAGAGCAGGAGGGTCAGTGACAGATTGCCTTCTCTGGACAGCCTCACCCAGATGACTGGTGCTCCTGCCCTGTTCCCATCATGGTTTTCTCCTTTTCCCTGTCTCCAGGCCAGTTCTCACCACGAGCGTTCTCCTCTAAACAGTGACTGGGTGTCTTTTACTGCCGTGTAGTTCCCTGTGAGGGAGCTGCAGGGAACTGTTCCTGTCCTCCCCATGCCACACGAGGATCTGTAGGGAGCTGTTCTTGCTGTGGAGCAGGAGGAGGTGCAGGTCCATCTGTCCACTGTGGAACAGGATGTGTAGATCTTTCCACTGACCACTGTAGCTATGGGTGGAGTTGGTCAGGAGGCTTCCCCCAGAACAGCCACCAGAGAAGGGAGCAGGTGGTTGTCTGTCTTGGATCCATCTGTGTTGCTGCATCTGGGGCCCTTTGTGAGCAGGATTTAACAAAGGCAGACAAGATGCCCATTCTCTTTGTCCACTGTTACAAGGCAAACTGAAAATTCCCATTGGAAGCAGCATGGGAATGCTTGTTTGGGGGATGCTCTTTGGCCATGCACCCAGTGCACTGCAGCCTCTGGAGAGAAGCTGTGGCTGCCCCATCCCTGGAAGTGCTCAGGGCCAGGTTGGATGGGACTTGGAGCAGCCTGGTCCAGTGGAAGGTGTCCCTGCCCATGGCAGGGGGTGGAACAATAGGAGCTTTCAGGTTCCTTCCCACCCAAACCATCTGTGACTCTCTGACATTTCCCTTACAGCAGTCAAAGAGCTGCTGCAGTCTCTGTCTTCTGCATTGAGCAGGAATGAAAGCCAGACCTCTGAGGGACTGATCACAGCAAAACCATCACAGTCTGGTTTTGCTTTCTGAGCTATGAGAAATGGAGAAGACTTGGCATGTCTCAATACCAGGTCACCATGATTAGTTAATTAGTGACCTGTACTTTCTGTTCTGAATCTGTTTCTCTTCAGTTTCTTTGCATTGATTCCTTTTATTCACTGTTCACAGATTTCAGATTGGATTTCTCTCAGTGCCAGGGAGGATGCAGGGTAGCACGTGTCTGTTCTGTCTGCAAGCTGGGAAAGCTCGCTGCATTGCCCAAATTCTTGCTTACCCAAAATAGAAATTGTGGCTTGTCTGACAGGAATAGCCCCGGTGAGGCCGGGGAGCGAGGAATCCCTCACCAGGACGTGCTACAGCAGGAGCTGGAGCTCACAGGGAGACACAGACCCAGCCCAGGTCCAGTCAGGCCCAAGAACAAAACAGGGACTGAGGCTGCCCATCGACCGTCAGGCATGATGGCACTCGGGGGAAAAGGGGCTAAAAGTAGGGTTTTTACATTGAAAAATCACACACAGCAGAACGTCTCAGGGTAGCACAGGCTTCAGTGGTGAGGAAACACGATATGAGCCAGGGCTCTGCCAGCCACAGAGGTTGGGTTGGGGGTTAGGGGAGGGCCTCTGAAATTCCTGAGCCTCCCAGCTGCCATTGTAGTCACCAGCCCACCCCTGAGAGCTATTTTGGTGACCACTGCCATGACACAGGAGCTGAAGAATTTGCTCTGAGCAGGAGAGGTCTTTCTGCTCCCTGGAGGCACTTGGATGGAAGCTTTGGTCTGTGCTCTCTGGCTGTCCCTGCTCCCCTGAGGAAGGCTCTGGCTGGGGTAACGAACTCTCTTCTGTGGCATTAAGGGGAAGGGTCAGGGCTTCACTGGGGCTGTGTGCGTTGAGCCCGCACAGAGCTGGGACTGCCTCAGTCCTGCCATCAGCAAGAGCCACCCAAAGGGTCTGTGCTCACTGAGCTCTGGTGTTTGGGGTGTGTTGTGATGCAGCGGGGCCCTTAAAGCATGTTCACCTGTGCAGGTGTGGTGGGAGTGCAGAGGGTGGGTGTGGTGTGACTCTGGCAGCATTGGTGTGACAGCAGAGGCTGGGCCATAGGTGTGGGGCTCAGTGAAGTGGGGGTTGAAATGGAGGATCTCCAGAGGTGCCTTCCAACCCCAGCTGTTCCATGGCTCTGTGTGCTGAGGTGAGCGGGGGGAGCATGTGCTTGTACAGGTGTTGGAGGTGGGTTTGGCTGGGGAGCAGCTGCAGGGAGGTGTGTGAGTTGGAGGAGTGCAGCCTGTCAGCTCCCTGGGCTGTGTGTGCACAGCAAGGTCCTCTCCCGGGAGTGACACGGAGGGTCACAGATTGGTGGCAGAGCAGGAGAGAGGGCCGGGATGCTGTGCGGGCATTAGCACTGGAATTCTCTCCCCTGTCCTTCAGCAGCTGCTCTGTATTTTCTCTCTCCTCTTCTTTACTCTGTTCTCCTCATTTCTCTCTGACCCTTCTGTTTCCTCTCAGCCTGTTGAGTGCTCTAAGCCCAGCTGCAGCATGGAGGGTGACTGCGCCGTGCTGTCCCCGTCCGCGGCGTGGCACGGCCGGGAAGCGGCCCCGGGCACGGCCGGGCCCCCTCAGCTCCCCGCGCCTCCCCAGCAGCACACGAGCGGGGCAGAGCAGCCCCGGGGAGACCAGCAGGACCCCGAGGGGTGTCCCTTGTCCCAGGAGCAGCTGCCAGAGACGCCAGAGTGTTTGATCGACTCGCAGCCCATCCCCTTCAGTGAGAACCCCTTTGTGGTGGCCAACCGCAGGGGCAAGGCCACGGGCACGGCTGGCCTGGGGGGGCCTCCCCTGGGCTATGGCAGGGGGGGCGTGCTGAAGACCAGCCTGTACTCCAAGGCAAGCAGCGTGTAGTGTGTGGCATGCACTGACACAGCCCGGGCCACTGCACCCTACTAAACCCCGGCGCCGGGCAGCACGGCGCCCGAGGGCCGGTCCCCCTGCCCCGTGTGCCCCCACCCCCTGCCAGTGTGGGGCCAGCGGTCCCCAGGGCCACCACGTCATCCTCCGGCCACTAACACACCCTGGTGATGGGGATGCTGCGCTGCTGAGGGACAGGATGGCATCTGTGACCTCCCTGCTGTCCCTCAGGTCTGGCTGGGAGCTGTGGCCTCCCTGCCCGCCTGGCTGGCAGCTGGCAGCACTGGTAGGGATCAGTGCTGGTGCCACACTTCTGTTCCTGGCCCTGAGCACAGCCCTTCTCAGACATATGGAAAGCACAGTAGATCCGCAGCCCAGGAGCTGTTCCTCCCAAGTGACACCATTCAGTAGATCAAGATTTTGGAATTCCAAGGGAGAACTTTGCTTTCTGTTCTGGGAAATCTGTATTTGACATTCCTGCTGTTGCACAGGGAAGCCATGGTGGAGCAGGGACTGGACCCAAAGATACCATCCTCCAGATGAGCACCACGTTGCTCTCCCCTTCTTCCTTTTCAAGCCTTTTGGGAGGTCTGAAAATCAAAGCAGCCACACATAAAAAGCCCCATACACAGCAGATAAACCAACCAGTCCACAAACCAAATCATCAGCTGTAGTGATCTTGGAGGTGGTTTCGTTCCTTGGTAGGAATTTCTCAGGTGTGTAGCCAGGTAAGCTTAGAGCAAGGTATCTGGAATCTGTGCTCCAGTATAAACTTGAGGTCACTTCAGGCTTGGCGTGTCAAAATACTGACTTGATTCAACTGACCATGTGCATGGCTGTGGTATTAGTGACACGGAGCTGTAGGTTTGCCTAAATAGTTCCCTAAATCCCAAATGACCTGCCTTAAGGCATTACAAATCCTTGTGAAACATGCTCCTGGTGCTGCAGTCCAGAGCAGGTGGTTCCTGGACGCTGCTCTCTGGAGGGCAGGTGGTTCCTGGACACTGCTCTGGAGTGCAGGTGGTTCCTGACACTGCTCTCTGGAGTGCAGGTGGTTCCTGACACTGCTCTCTGGAGTGCAGGTGGTTCCTGGACGCTGCTCTCTGGACACTGCTCTGGAGTGCAGGTGGTTCCTGGACACTGCTCTGGAGTGCAGGTGGTTCCTGACACTGCTCTGGAGTGCAGGTGGTTCCTGGACACTGCTCTCTGGAGTGCAGGTGGTTCCTGAACACTGCTCTGGAGTGCAGGTGGTTCCTGGACACTGCTCTCTGGAGTGCAGGTGGTTCCGGACACTGCTCTCTGAAGTGCAGGTGGTTCCTGACACTGCTCTCTGGAGTGCAGGTGGTTCCTGACACTGCTCTCATCAGCTGCTGGGGCAGCTGAGCCCCAGTGCCTGAGGTGGCTCTGGCAGCCAGGAGAGCCCTGTGTCCCTGCAGCCAGGAGTGGCTTTCTTTGCTCAGTGTCTGTGCACAGGAGGTTTGCCTGGAGCGTGGCCCTGCCTGTGAGTGCTGTGGGAGTCGGGGAAGAGGATTCCTGGGATGTGCAGAGGCTGTAACCTGATCCAGCTGGCCTCGCAGGGCGCTGGGGTGTGATCCCGGTGTTTAACGTCATTCCCTCGCTGTTTCTGGTGCTTTTTGGCATGTGCCAGCTGCTGCCGGGCCCTGCTAGCCTTGTTCCCTGGATGTGCAGGGTGTCCCATGCCCCTGGGCTGTACAGACCCCCTCCTGCTGTGGAGTAACACTCGAGCTTTGTCTTGAGCTTTTTCTTCTCTCTTTCAGGCTCCTGTGGGCGAGTCTGGGACAGGAAATTCCAGGCGTGAATCTCCCTATTCTCCCAGTAATCCGCAGGTGAGACTGCCCCCAGGACAGGTGATGTGGGAAAGGCAGGGAGGCGCTTCCAGGGGTAAAGGACAGAGGTGGCTGAGGGCAGTTTCCATCCTGGAGTGACCCTGTCAGGATGGAGGGGATCCATCACAGCAGGCAACCAGAGAGCAAAAGAACAACTCCTTCAGAATGTCTGAGAGCCAGAAGGGTAATTAGCTGGTCAAAAACGACCTCTTAGGGGTACCTTAATTGCAGGGTGGTGGGGACTAGCTACAATATGTAGTTGTGAGGTTTTTGGGAGTGGTCTTTTTGGACCAGTGCCTTGTACAGGCATTCTTTAATTCTGGCAACTGGTATGTGGTAAGAAATGGAGGAGTCAGGATTTGGGTCTGTAAGCCAGGGCTGTCCAGGCTTGCAGGGGGTGCCTGGTTCTGTGTGTGGGCCTGGAGGTGACCCATGAGAGCTGCTGGGCAGGAGGTGGAAGGATCCTGCTGCAGCCAGTTCTGGGTGACCCTGCCCTCAAGGAGTGATTTGCTGCAGCTGCTTGCTAGAGGCTTTCCCTCTGCAGTGGGAAGTATCTTTGTTTTGTAGCTTCTGATTATTTTTTTCTTTATCAACATTATATCTTATCCCTTGACATTTGTATTCCTTATTTATCTCTGAACTTTTCAATATCTGAGTCTTTGATCCCCCTGTCCATCCCACGGCAGGGTGTCACAGCTCAGCTGAGCCTTTTGAAGTTAAATGAACTTAAAGAGATTTTTAAATTTTCCCTTTACAGTTGTTGCCCATTACTGGGTTTTATACTGGGGGCTGGAGTGAATTGCCAGTTGTTCTTTGTTCTATGTCCTTGGTCATTTTGGGTCTCTTGGTTCCTTTTGGAGTCCAGCTGTTCTCCAGCTGCTCTCCCCACCAGCTCTGGCACTTCCCTGCTCTTCAGTGAACCATTTCGGCTCTCAGAGCTGGACAGAAGCTCTGGAGGTGAACAGAGTCACCTGGGGATGAGGTGGCTGCAGGGACAGGCTGAGGAGCAGGGTCAGGACCTGCAGGAAGCAGTAGGAGCAGCACTTCAGTCCAGCCTCTGTTCCTTCTCGGCCTGTCCCACATCTCCCTCAGTTTTGGATCATTTAGAATTGAGTGTTCATCAGGAACCCAGCATGTTACAGCTGAGCTATTCCAATGCACTTTGTTCCAGCTGTGTTTCCCTATTTACATTTCTGACAGCAGCTGTGTTATTTGTAAGTTTTCCTTTTATCACAAGTGCCAATTTTCTTTATTTCTTTGAGATCAGTTTTCACAGAATCCCAGGATGGTTTAGGTGGGAAGGGACCTTCAAGACAATTTAATTCCAGCCCCCTGCCATGGGCAGGGTCACCTTCCACTGTCCCAGGGTGCTCCAAGCCCTGGCCAAACAAGCCTTGGACACTTCCAGGGATCCAGGGGCAGCCACAGCTTCTCTGGGCAACCTGCGCCAGGGCCTGCCCACTCTTGAAGGAAAAAATACCTTCCCAAAATCTTATCTAACCCCGCCTCTGGCAGTGGGAAGCCATTCTCCCCTGTCCTGTCCCTCCAGGCCTTTGTCCAAGGTCCCTCCCCAGCTCTCTTGGAGCCCTTTAGGGCAGTAGAAGGAGCTCAAAGGTCTCCCTGCAGCCTTCTCCAGGCTAAGCAGTCCCAGATCTCTCCTGTTCTAGGGATTCAGGAGTCTTGACTTTCAGGCTGTTGCTCCAGAGCAGAAGTTCTGAGGAATTTTGTCTCTTACTCTCTGGTTCCATCTATTTTTAATGTTAATTCTTTGGTTTCAACATCTTGTACTCCAGCCAGAATTTATTGGCTGATTTCAGAGAATTCCTTGAGGGAATTGGAATCCTTTGTCCTGAGCAGGCATTGAGAGGGTCGTGCCTGGCCTCGAGCTCTGCACAGGGGTGGGGGAGGCAGGAGGTGTCTGTGGTGGGTCTGTGTGTGCCAGGCAGGGCAGGGGGCTTCCCCCACGCTGGGGGCCCACCAGCTCCGGCTGCTGCAGCCTCTCTGCTCCTCTCCCCTGGAAAACCCAGTCTCTCCGTTTTCTCTCCGTTCTCTCCCTGCTGATGCCCCCCGCAGGTGCCCGCAGCCCCCCGGGCCCCTCACCTGGCCGGCAGGGAGACGCGCTTTGTAAGTGCTCCTGGTGTGCAGTGTGCCCTGCCTGCTGCTGCGCTGCCCTGCGCTGCCCCGGGGCTCCTGGCATCCCCCCGGGGCTCCTGGCATCCCCCCGGNCATCCCTATGGGAACTTGGCATCCTCATGGGGTCCCAGGATCCCCGGGGGAACAGCACCCGGTGGCACCCGAGGCACGAGGGGCTGCTCCCTGTCAGCTGCTGCTGTGGTGGCACCCGCGGGTGCTTGGGGAGGAGCTGCGGGGGGGCGGCTTCGCTCGGGCTGGGGAGAGTGTGGAGGGTGGGGATGTGCCCAGGGAATGTGCCATGGGCCAGGAGCAGGGAATGTGCCCAGGGAATGTGTCCAGGAGCAGGGGATGTGCCCAGGGAATGTGCCACAGGCCAGGAGCAGGGGATGTGCCCAGGGAATGTGCCCAGGAGCAGGGGATGTGCCGGGGAATGTGCCACAGGCCAGGAGCAGGGGATGTGCCCAGGAGCAGGGGATGTGCC
>VZRH01004427.1:21456-47444 GCA_013397555.1 Urocynchramus pylzowi
GTCCAGGAGCAGGGGATGTGCCCAGGGAATGTGCCACAGGCGAGGAGCAGGGGATGTGCCCAGGGAATGTGCCCAGGAGCAGGGGATGTGCCGGGGAATGTGCCACAGGCCAGGAGCAGGGGATGTGCCCAGGAGCAGGGGATGTGCCCAGGGACCAGGACCTGGGGATGTGAGCAGCAGACAGGAGCAGGGACTGCGACCACGGGCCAGGACCTGGAGATGTGCCCAGGGACCAGGAGCAGGGGCTGTGCCCACGAGCCAGGGCTGTCCCAGAGTTGGGGTCAGAGTTTGGAGGTGTGCAGAGAGCTGTGAGGGCCTCCTCACATAGCACGGGGGCTGGGAGATGCTCATGCAGGTGGGCTCTGGCCTGTCCTCACTCGAAGAGGCAAGTGCTGGGGGGCAGGGGTTCTGTGGGACCTGGAGCTCCCCACACAGGGTGGGCAGTGGAGTAGGGGTAAACTAAAGGCTTTCAGACTCCAGCTTTACCCCTGTATTTCTGCTTGCAGGCTTCCATTAACTTCATTACATCGCAGGATGAAAGTAAATCAGTGAGTACAGCTGCCGTGAGACCTGACTGTGCTGTCCCTGTGCATCCCCCAGCACATGGAGCTTGTTTCTTCCTCCTGTTGGCTCCTATTCTGTCTCCTCCAGTGCTCCACTATGCCTCGAGTTTGTACGAATGCATCAGGTCTTAAATATGGTCCATCTGAAAGCCCAGCCTAGCTGTTTTTGCAGCTTCTTTTCCTGTTTCCCCTCGCAGCTTCCCCTCCTGCAGGTTTTGCTGGCTTACCCAGTTCCTGCTGCCACTCTTTCCAGTTTCATGTGCTTTGTTCACTTTCACACAACATCCAGCAGTGATGGTGACATCTAGGAGAAATTTTAGCCTCTTGCCTCTGCTGCAGTAACTGCATTTCTCATCAGACTCAGTCTGGTTCACTTCCATCCACAGCTTCTGCCAGTTCCCATTCCTGGCTGACGTTTCCCTGCTTCCATCCCTGGTGTTCACATTTTCTGAGCTTGGTCACACTTACCATACCCTGCAAACCCTCATAGCTGCTGCTGTATGGCAGGTGCTTCCTTTTGTCCTGGCCTTATCTGCAGTCCTCTGCTCCTGTGTAACCCTTCCTTGGGTCTCTTTTGGTGTTGGCTCCAAGAGCTCTCCCTGCCAGTCCTGCAGCTGGAGCAGGCAGCACAGCTGAGGAGAGAAGTGGGGGGTGCATGGATTTGCATGGATTTGTTTATTCACCTGCATGGCAGACACCTCACTGCCCTAACTGCTCGTTTCTCTTCTCTTTCTCCCCCCTTGTCCTCCTCTGCCTTCCCCACGCTGTCCTGGGCCCCAGCAGACCAAGCCTGGCGTCATTCAGCCTCTCTCCCGCGTGCGACCGAGCGCTGCTGTGGCACACAGGGCCGAGGAGGGGGACAGCCCCAACCCCTTCCAGCAGCCCCAGCCCTGCTTCAGGACCCACAGCTCTGTAAGTGGCCAGGTTCCCTCCCCAGAGCCGTGTGTCTGCCCCAGGTGGCTGCAGTGCTGTGTCGTGGGGCAGGAACCCTCCCAGGGGTCACTCTGCTTTGGTGGCCACGTGCCTGGTCACTCTGCTTTGGTGGCCACGTGCTTGGTCACTCTGCTTTGGTGACCACGTGCCTGGTCACTCTGCTTTGGTGGCCACGTGCCTGGTCACTCTGCTTTGGTGGCCACGTGCCTGGTCACTCTGCTTTGGTGGCCACGTGCTTGGTCACTCTGCTTTGGTGNCCCTGCTTCAGGACCCACAGCTCTGTAAGTGGCCAGGTTCCCTCCCCAGAGCCGTGTGTCTGCCCCAGGTGGCTGCAGTGCTGTGTCGTGGGGCAGGAACCCTCCCAGGGGTCACTCTGCTTTGGTGGCCACGTGCCTGGTCACTCTGCTTTGGTGGCCACGTGCTTGGTCACTCTGCTTTGGTGACCACGTGCCTGGTCACTCTGCTTCGGTGACCACGTGCTTGGCCACATGCCTGGGCTGAGGCTGGTGCTGTCCATACACCAGTCTGGGCTCCCTGAGAGGGACCCACACTCTTCACAAGCAGGGCCAGGTCAGTGCATCCCTCTTACTTCTCTGGGGCTCTCCAGCTGCCCCACGTCTCCATGGCCCTGTCCCAGGAGTCAGCAGCGCTGAAGCTTTTGTGGCCAAAATCCCCAGAGCAGATAGAGGTTTAGAGCCATATTTGTGAGGTGTTGAGTTCTGTGGAGACATAAATCTTACAGAACCTGGGTTGATGTCTGGCACCTTGGTGTAAAAGCTGATACCATCCTGCTGATGGGTTTTATGGTTTGCAAATGATTGGTTTTGAAAGGTTCATGTTCTTGGGGCTGTTGGTTGATGGGAGAGAAAAATTCAGGTGTTTTGGTCTTTGTCATGAGGGAAGACCTGTGTCCCTTCAGTATAAAAGGGGAAGGAATAGTGGAAGGTCCCTGCCCATGACAGGGGGGAGAGACTGGATGGGCTTTCAGTCCCTTCCCACACAAACCATGCTGGGTGAGATTCCATGAATCCAGCCCTTCTCTCCCTGCTGGAGCTGGTACAGTGTGATACCAAAGCAGAGACCTGATTTGCAATCGAACAGCTGCACAGAACCCATGGAACTGGGCATGGTTCACATTTCACATGCTCTCCTGATCTCACTGTACTGTCCTTTAGCCCATTCAGGAGCATCATCAAACAGCATTGTTTAGCCCTAGTCCAGGACTAAGAAAAGCCAGAAGGCCTGGAACTGGATTAGTGCAGCTGGAGGGATGAGCAACTAGAGGGGATTTACTTTCCAGGAGAAGGAAGGTTGTGGTGCCATTGCCCCCCACCCCTTCCATTTCTGTGATGCTTTGAGCAGGTCACCCCAGTGCTGCAGGAGGGCTCACAGGGAAGGTGGGTGAGGAAGGGACCAGCAAAAACAGTGACAAGCAGTAGGAAGGTCCCCTCAGACCTTGTCAGATGTTTCCCAGTAAGTGTAATTCTGAAAAAGGAAAATTTGAGATCAAAGGCAGATCTCCACATCACAGATCCCTGGATCAGATCCTGGAATCACAGGGTGTTTTGGGCTGGGAGGGACCTTAAAGATGGGGACACCTTCGACTAGAGGGACTCTTGTTCAGCCCTAAATAGAAGTCAATGTGTAGCTGTCCTGTTTTAGCCAAAAAAACCCTGATTTAGGTAGGCACTTGCTGGTTGAATGGGGTGGAAATCCTCAAGGACTGGGACAGCAATGTACCCTTGGCCAGAGGATGTGTCACAACATTCCCATCAGGTCAGTGAAGATCTGTGCCACCAAAAGTGCCATTCCTTCAGCACCCAGGGAACAGAACAGGCTGTGACCCTCGTGCTGCTGTGTACAGTGCGTGTGCAGTGCTCTGCTCCTGGTGGTGCTGCCCAGGGCTCAGCAGCAGCCTTCCCAAGGCTGACAGATTCCTTACGTGTTCCCTGAGCTGTTCCTTTCCATATCCCCCTCGCCAGGCTCTGGGGAGCTGCGTTTCCCCCGTGTGGGTTTCCCCCCCGTGCTCACCTTTGCCTCCTGTCTGTCCCCGCAGCCAAAGCCGCCGTCGCCGCCCTCGCCCGACGAGGTGCCCATCAACGTCAAGCAGGCCTACAAGACCTTCGCAGCAGTGCCCCTGTCCCACCCCCTGCTGGGGACACAGGTAACCCAGCTGCTGGTGACACCAGCCCAGGGCTGAGCAGGCCAGGACGGGGGGATGTGTGCCCTCCAGAGACAGCTGCTGCACAGGAGGGACACGGCGAGGCCTGTGGGAGCTGCAGTGTGCTGGTGATCAGATGGTCATCCTGGGAGGTCCTGTCTGTGTCAGGCCCTGTGGGAGGGTGTTGGGGATGAGATGTTCATCCTGGCAGGACCTGTCTGTGTCAGGCCCTGTGGGAGGGTGTTGGGGATGAGATGTTCATCCTGGCAGGACCTGTCTGTGTCAGGCCCTGTGGGAGGGTGTTGGGGATGAGATGTTCATCCTGGCAGGACCTGTCTGTGTCAGGCCCTGTGGGAGGGTGTTGGGGATGAGATGTTCATCCTGGCAGGACCTGTCTGTGTCAGGCCCTGTGGGAGTGTGTTGGTGGTCAGATGTTCATCCTGGCAGGTCCTGTCTGTGTCAGGTCCTGTGGGAGTGTGTTGGTGATCAGATGGTCATCCTGGGAGGTCCTGTCTGTGTCAGGCCCTGTGGGAGTGTGTTGGTGATGAGATGTTCATCCTGGCAGGACCCTGTGTCAGGTCCTGGAAGCTCATGGAATCTCACGCATTGTTGTTCTCCCCGGACATTGGCATACTGATGTACAGCCATGCAAAGGAACTCTGAAATTCCAGACTCCAGGGCCTGTGCTGAGACATTTTTGAATAGATTTTGATCTTCACTGGGACTCTTCCTTTTCCCTGCCATCTCGCTGAACCCTGGAACAGTCCAGGCTAGCTGAGGCCTTGGAGGTCATTGCCTCAGTTCCCCTGCAAAACAGGGCAGCCTTGGGTGTTAGAATCCTGGAATCCTGGAACATCCTGAGTTGGAAGGGACCCACAAGGATCATCAGGTCCACCTCAGGACACCCCCAGGAGTCCCACCATAGGTCTAAGAGCATTGGTCAAACATCTCCAGAGTTGTAGGAGGTTGCTCAGGCAGATCCAGTCAAGTTCTGAATCCTGAATTAGTTTTTGGAGTGTGTTTGGATAAAGCCAGAGATCATCTCCTTGCTCTCTCTTTGTGGGTCATTTCAGTTTGTCTAATGATAAAACTTCCTTCTTTTCCATAACTAGTTTGCAGTTCTCAGTTTACCCCTATGGATTCCTGGATAACAGATGGATTTTGTTGATCAGTTTCCTCCCCCTGTAGTTCTGTTCATCCAATATTCTGTTATGCATCCCAATAAATACAGATTTCGTTCTTTCTGATGGCATCTCTGCTTCTTTAAAGTAAGTTTTGGGTGGTTTTGTCTTTGATGTAAGCAAAGTGTGAGTGGGCTCCTGCCAGCTGCTGTGAACCACCTCCAGCCCTAGCTCAGCTGTTTGGTGCCTGTTTCCTGTGATTTTCAGTTTCTCCCTTTTAGAAGTTGTCACACCTGGTTCTGTTTAACCCTCAGTTTAACATAAATCCTCATTGGATTTTTTCCATTGCTAAACCTTGTTAAATCTCTGTGAATTCTGGGACAGTTTGGGGACCTGTGTCAGCTCATCTGGCCTTGGGGCACATGGCTGGAAACTTTCCTTTTAGAAGATGCTTGTTTCTCTCTGTCCTTAGGAATTGTCTGGTCAGAGCAGCACAGAAAACACCAAACTGGCCTCGGAGGTGAGTGCTGGGGCTGGAAGAAAGGCGGGAGTCATGGGGCTGTGGATGGGGAGATGGGCTCATGGTGTGGGAGGGCTGGGGAGGAGGAGGAGGAGAGCATGGGGCAGCTGGCAGAGCAAGGGATGGGGTGGTATGGGGAGGGTGCCCATGGCCTGTGGGCAGTGCTGTGGCTGGGTGGGCAGTGCTNGGACAGCACAGCCCTGAGCAAAGGTCCTTCCGTGAGAGACAGAAGTATTTTGAGATTGAGGTGAAGCAGCAGCACCTGGACAAGCCTCCCAAGCGTGTGTCCTTGGTGGGGGAGGATGACCTGAAGAAAATGAAAGAGGAGGAGGGTACGTAGGAGTGTGTGCACAGAGGTTTGTTCTGTTAAGTGATTCCTTTCCCACAGAAATGCAGCACTTCCAGAAGCCCATGGGTGGCATTGTAAGGCCTGGGAATAATTTGAAGTAAGTGAATGCTGAAGAATTCTGTGGATGCTGCACTGATACTTTCTGGGTTGGTGGAAGTGCTGTTAGTTTCAAGGTGTCCTGTATCATGGAACCACAGAATGGTTTGGGTTGGAGGGACTTTTAACCCACTCAATGCCACCCCTGCCATGGGCAAGGACACCTTGCCTTAGACCACTGCCTTCAAGCCCCATCCAGTCAGGCTGGAACACTTCCAGGGATGGGGCAGCCACAGCTGCTCTGGGCAGCCCCTGCCACCACCCTCCTTGGGCAGGGTTCCTTCCCAAATCCCACCCACCCCTGCCCTCTGGCCCTGGGAAGCCATCCCCCCTGTGCTGTCACTCCAGGCCCGTGTCCAGAGCCCCTCCCCAGGTCTCCTGGGACCCCTCTGGGTACTGCAGGGCTGCAGTGAGTTCTGCCTGCAGCCTTCTCTTCTCCAGGCTGAGCAGTGTAGCTCCCACAGAGCTCTCCCTCCAGAGCAGAGGGGCTTCAGCCCTCGCTGCCCTCCCCTGTCCCTGCTCTGGGCTCTCTCCAGCAGCTCCGTGCCTGCAGCTGGTGGAGCTTCAGTGACGTTTGTAAAGCCACTGCAGACAGTGGGTCTGTGCCAGCTGCCCAGACTGGGCAGTGAGTGGCACCTTCACACAGGACTGGCAGCAGAGCCCAGACCTCCCAGAGCTCACTGTGCTGCTTTAGGGTTGCACTAGGAGCTAAATTGCTGCTCTCCTTTTTGATGTCATTTCCTCTTGCTTAAGAGTTGCTTTAGGAGATGATAAGGAACAATGTGAAGTGGAAAAAAGTTTTCACTGAGCTCTCCATCCACTCCTCTCCAAATCATACCAGGACCTGGCATTGTGCTGTCCCAGCTGTGGAACCTGGCATTTGCTTTGGTTCAATTTCATGCCATTAAGGGTTGCCCAATGTTCCAGCCTGTCTGGACCCTCCTGTAAGGCTTCATGGCCCTTGAGAGAGTCACCAGCACTTCCCAGTTTGGCATCAGCAGCAGAGTGTTACTGTTGCATTCAGCTCCTGCAGCCAGATAAAATTATTAATAAAAATCTTGCCCAGAGCTGGCTCCAGGCTTGAGCCCTGAGGAACACCTGGGTCACCTGCAGGATACCTGCCCCAGAGAGCTGCCTGCTCCTGTCTCCTCTGTCCCTGACCCCCTCGTGACTGTGTGTTCACCAGCAGAACTGTCCCCAGGGCCACTGCCACGCGTGGGGCCAGCAGCAGCACCAGCCTTGGCTCCTGCAGGAGGCTGGGGGGAGATGCAGACCCCAGGGCTGTTCCCTCTGGGAAAAGGGCAGGAGAGACTGTGCCAAATTTCCAGTTTGAGCATGAGAACACTGGGAAATCTGCTGGAAATCTGCACATTGGGTGTCCAGGGATGGAAGTTTGGTGGGTAAGGAAGGAGGGACTGAGGAAACGATGCAGAGTTTGTTTCATCTGAAGCATTGGTGGAAGTGTGGAGGAACAAAGGTGTTCATGGAGAGGGGATGGACTGAAACCAGCCCAGACTCGCAGGGATGAAAAGCATAAGGACCTGCCCAGAGGTCTCATCCTGGAGGGTTCAGTGTCAGGACCTGCCCAGAGGTCTCATCCTGGAGGGTTCAGTGTCAGGACCTGCCCAGAGGTCCCATGCTGGGGTTCAGCCAGTGCTCTCTGGTGTAAGCTGGCTCCTGTCTCCCTGGCAGCCCGCAAGCTGCAGCAGCAGCGAGCCCTTCTGCTGGAGGAGGAAGCTGAGGAGGATGAGGAGGGGAGGCAGGTGCCTGAGGCCGTGCAGTCCAGCGTCATCATCGAGGGCGTGGAGTACAAGGTGGAGAGGCTGAATGGAAGGAGCAGCCAGGCTCCAGCAGCTCGGTAAGACAGCAGCCTGGGCAGGCAGCCCTGTACCACCCACAGGTCAGAGCTGTCCCGGGGGTTCTCCGGGGGGAGGGCTGGCCAAGACTTCTTCTTCGGCACAGAAAAGGCCAAGTTTTGCATCTTGCTCGTTTCAGGGAGCAGCTCCTTCAGCTGTGCCCCAGGGTGTGGAGAGAGGTTGATTTTTAGAGACAGATGCTTCAAGATAAGCTGAATGATAAATTGATGCTAAAACAGGTTTGGGGATTTTTTAGGCTTTTGTTTCCCAGTTCTCTGGGACTTGGCCTCTAGGGTACCTTGATGGTTTTTTTCTAATTCTTGGGCATAGAACAGAGGAATGAGAACAAAGTTCTCAAAGGATCCAGATAAATTCAGAATGCACTGGAGTAAAGCTGAAGCTGTCCTTATCTTCCTTTGAAGTCTTTGGGACAGTCTCCTCTCCACAAACACTTCTCAGTCACAGTGGCAGAACACACCCTGGCATGTGAAATCTCATTTTTCTCTGTTGTTTCTGCCCAGTCTCAGTGGAGGAGCTTCTCACATAATGATGCCCTGAGACTTCCCCTGCCCCTCTGAGCTGAGGCAGCTCCAAGGAGGAAAGCAGTCATACAGAGCTCCTTGGTTCTCTGGGAAGTCCCACTGATCCCTCCTGTTCTCATCCTGAAACATGAGATGCTGAAGAACAGGAAGCCTGGATCCATCAGATGACTTTCAGTTGCTTATTATTTATGCTTGAATGCAGGGGAGGCAGTGGAAGAGACTGGAGTGGTGTGTCTTGAAATAATCTTTCTCATGCTGGAAAAGAAACTGAAATTTAATTAAAATAAACTTGAGCAATAAAAATCAGAGCTGTCACTATAAACTGAAAACCCTCAGCTCTCCCAGCCAGGTTCTAGCTCTCATAGCCCATCTCATGGGAGAACTTATAATAATCAAATCAATCTGTTAATGAAGGTGTAAAATCAGGATCAAGTGACAAGTGTTTCCAAAATGAATCTTTCTTGAGCTCCTCTGTTTGAAATCCCTTTGTGCCACATCTAACAAAGCCAAGTGTGAGATCCTGGTTCCTGGGACTGAAGGGTTAGATCCAGAGGAAAGAAAGGCCATCAAATATTTTTATTAGAAAAACTGAGGAAAAACTTCTGTCTGTGTGTGTGTTAGTGGCTGGCTGACCTCCATCTGCAGGAAATCAGCTCTGATATTCATGTGGACGTTAAGGAGATCCCCACAGGAATATTCACAGCAGTGGTCATGGAGAGCTGTGACTTCACCCTGGAGCAGTTGTTGCTTTCTTGGGGTGGACCTGTGCCACCCTTGGCTGGGTGTGCAGCCTGTGGTGCTGCAGCTCACAGGGGTTTTTTTCCAGGCCCTTGGAGCTCAGTGAGAACAACAGCTCTCAGAGGAATTCTCTGGAAGAGGGGATCAAGCCTGAACACAGAACTAACTCCATGTCAGGGTGAGTGGGGCAGGGGGTGGAGAGTTCCTCCCTTTTCAGCAGCCAGGGGCTGCAAAGGAAGGATCTGGGGGAGGAAGAGGAACTGAGCAGAACCAACTTCATAGAACCCAGGATGGGGTGGGTTGGAGGGACCTTCAAGACCCTCTGGTTTCAACCCCCTGCCCTTTGGGGGTTGCTCCAAGGACAGTCCAAGCCCCGTCCAGCCAGAAACTCCTTACAAGGAGCTTTCCTGCGTCCCCTGTCCTCCCCATCCACAGCAGCCCGTGCCAGCGGCACCGGGCAGGTGACCAGAGCTGCCGCTGCCTGGCAGGAGAGCTGTGGAGGCCCCCCAGCCTCCCTGTCTCCCTCTCTCGCAGGCTGAGCCCGCTGGACCCCGGCGCTCCCGTGCGCACAGCCAAGGCCGAGCGGCGGCAGCAGGAGCGCCTGCGGATGCAGAGCCCCGAGCTGCTGGGGGGGCAGGACAAGGAGCTGTCTCCAGCAGAGCGCCGGGCCCTGGAGGCGGAGAAGCGGGCCATGTGGAGGGCAGCACGGTGAGCCAGAGCTTCCCTGCTCCTTCTGGGACAGAGTGGGCAGCTCCTGCACCTCCGGGGGCTAAAGCCAGGGAATGGGGGATCCTTTCACAGAGCAGCTCCTGCACATCTGGGGGCTAAAGCCAGGGAATGGGGGATCCTTTCACAGAGCAGCTCCTGCACATCTGGGGGCTAAAGCCAGGGAATGGGGGATCCTTTCACAGAGCAGCTCCTGCACATCTGGGGGCTAAAGGAGTAAAACCAGGGAATGGGGGATCCTTTCACAGAGCAGAGCAGCTCCTGCACCTCTGGAGGCTAAAACCAGGGAATGGGGGATCCTTTCACAGAGCAGGGCAGCTCCTGCACCTCTGGGACCCAAAGGTGTCTGATCGGCTGCCTGTCTCTGTCGGACACGCGTAAGGTGGTCCGTAGACAGCCTGTGATGAACAGATGAGTCTGGACTCTTCTTTTGATCTTTTTCTCAGGTTGTTTATTTTATCTTATCTAAAAGGTTTTTCTTCTGCCCAGCTGAGATCCGACCAGTAAGGCAGCCACACGCAAACTCCCCGCCCCTGGGGCGGTAGAACATTCTTATACTGATAATTACGTGTATGATATTTACAATTTTTCACCAATTCCCATCACCTTTGTTGAACAGTGCACCTTTAGTATAAGCCAATCCAAAGTGCATACATCACACAGAAGATAGATGACAAGAAGAAGAAGAAGAACCACGAGGTCGGGCCTAAATCCTCCATCTTGTCTCCATCATACCCCCTTGTACCAGAATCCTAAAACCTATGTTCTAGTCTAAAAAAGTATTTGTCCTTCACCATTTACACCTCAGATACCTGTGAATCCTCATGTTGAGATAGCACGACTCTCGAAGGGTCAAAATCAAGCCACCAGGTACTTTTGGCTACATTCCAGGACTTCTGAGCCCCCCCAGGGGCTCTCCCTGGGACTCAGAGCATCCGAGGTGATGCACTGAGTTCCCACACAAAGGGAGTAAAGCCATGGAGTAGGGTACCCTTTAAGGGGCAGATGTTGAGGGAGGTTGTGTAGGATCTGTTCAAGCAGTGCCAAGCACTGGTGGCCTGGCTGAGCCTGTCCCCTTCTGTCAGCACAGGGCAGGGGCAGGGCTCCAGATTCCCCCAGTGCCTGCCCAGCCCTGGACACGGGGAGCTCACCATGAACACGAGCCCAGCTGAGTGTTTTGGTGGCTGTGTTCTTCCCTCACACACCATTCCCACCTTATTTGTAACCCTTTTGAAATGGTGTCACTGAAGCTGCAAGGTCACATGTCTGAAATGAAAAATGGAATTTCACATTTCCAGTGTTGATGGGCTGGAAATCCGGCTGCAGCCAAGACACTGGCAGGATCTGGCCATTCCTGTTCTTACCCATGAGCTGTTCCATCAGCCATGAAAGAGTGACTAAAAGTTGTTCTGGAAGAAAGAGCACTTCCTAATTCAGAACTTAAGACTTGAAGCTAGTCCAGATGTTTACTGCATCATAGAATTCCTTCCAAAAATCAGTCAGGCTGCTCCTATTGATAAGTTTTTCTTCTCCTGATATTCCTGTAGGAGACATTCAAAGGACAGTCTGAGCTGTCTCTTCTGGGGTTTGGATGAGGCCTAGAGAGGACAGGGTTTTAGAAAAGACTGGAGGGATCACTGGGAGCAGTTCCAGTGTTTGTGCTTGCCATGGTGACCAGGGAGGCTCTGAGAGTGGAGAACTGCAAAGCACATCCTCAGTGAGAGCTGGACTGATGTTCTGGGGCTTTGAGCAAATTTTCTCTGAGATTGGTTTTCACAGAATCCCAGGGTGATTCAGGGGAGAGGGACCATCAAGGCCATCCATCCCACCCCTTCCATGGGCAGGGGTACCTTCCACTATCCCAGGGTGCTCCAAGCCCTGTCCAACCTGGCCTTGGACACTTCCAGGGATGGGGCAGCCATAGCTGCTCTGGGCATCCTGTGCCAGGGCCTCCCAGGGAAGGATTCCCCAAGGTCCTCTCTAACCCTGCCCTCTGGCAGTGGGAAGCTATTCCCCCTTGTCCTGGCACCCCAGGTCTTTGTCCAAAGTCTCCCTCCAGCTGTCTTGGAGCCTCTTTAGAGACTGCCTTGCTCTGCCATATCTTTCTTATGAGGTTGGAGAGACCACCAAGTTCCTTGTGCTGCAGGTGCTTGGAGAAGGCTGAAATCACATCTTTGTCTCAGGAAAATCTGTCAGGGCTGGAATCACATCTCTGTCTCAGGAAGAGCTGTCAGGGCTGGAATCACATCTCTGTCTCAGGAAGAGCTGTCAGGGCTGGAATCACATCTCTGTCTCAGGAAGAGCTGTCAGTGTGCAATCATGCCAAAAGCAGCCATCAGTGTGGCACTGTGCAAGCACCACAGTGTCACACATCCTGCACAGATTTACTCTTGGTCCTCAGAGCTCCTGCCAGGCCTCTCCTGGAAATCCACATTCCTGTGCTGGGAGAGGGGTACTGCCCAATCTGCCATCCCTTCCCAGTGAGACATGCAGGGTTTCACTCCCCTGTGCCTCCACTTCCCCATCATTCCTCACATGCTGGGGAGGGCTCTCTGAGATCTGTCAGCTCTGGTTCATGCCCAGGCATGAATGTATCCAAGGAATGCTGTGATAGAAGCTTTCTTTAAGGTGAGTGTCAGAAGGACAAACGGGATGTTGCCCGTGCAGACTTTGGGAAGCAGAGTCCGTGCTGCTGTCCCAGGTGTGCAGCTCCAGTCTGGGCACTCTGCTCTTCCAGGAGCTTGGTGTTGCCAGCAGATAAATGATGAAAATGCTGGGAGGGGAGAGGATGGTTTTAGGTGATGTGATGATGTGATTTGCTCCTGTAATGTTGCTGTTTATCTGCCCGTGGTCTTGGGCCAGCTGGGACTTGGCTGGAGCTGCTCAGGGCACAGTAAAAGTTTCACATGACACTTCAGAGGGTTAGTGAGTGTGGAGCACCAGGGTTTGTCTACTGTGGGCACAAGAGAGATCTCTCATCCCAAACCTTCACTCTTTTAAGTGTGTTCTGTCCATGGAAAATGAGGCTATCAAAAGAAGAGCCTTCCTGAGGAGGGAGTGTCTGTCAAAGAGAAGCTGCCTGAGCTGTCAGATCCAGCCTCTCTGGGTTTAACTTTGGCAGACCAGGGCTTCAGCTCCACTTTGCTTCCAGTGCCACGGCCTAGCTTTCTGTGCAGGTCCTGGAGAAGGGCCTGGCTGGTGCTTTGGGCAGGAATCAGTCAGTCACTGCCATGTGCTCCTTTCTGTGAGATAAGGAGGGACTGTTCCCTGCTGCCAGGGGTCTCCAGGAGGATCCAGTGCTCTCAGGGCTCCTCTTTCCAGCTCTGGAATGGGCACAGTGATGTGGTCAGGTCCTGTCTCCAGAGGCCCCTGTGCTGCAGGGGAAGTTCTGCACTGCCCCACACAGGGGGCTCAGCCCCACCACCCACGTTCTCTCCAAGTGCCACTGGGTTTGTTCCTCCCTTTCTGATCTCCTGTCTTCTGCTTCTTTCCAGTTCTCTGCTCTGTGCTGTCACTCTTGACCCCTCAGTTTGCACCTACTTGGGCTTTCCTTGTTCTCCCTGTGCCATCAGTCCCTGCCAGGATGTGTGATGCCCCCTTCCCCCAGCACCCCCCGTGCTCTGTGCAGACACACACACAGACCCACCTTACACACGGGTTCTGGGCACACACAGCCCTGGCACAGAGTCATGGAATCATGGAACAGTTTGGGGTGGAAGGGACCTTAGGGCTCACCTGGTTCCACCCCCTGCCATGGCAGGGACACCTTCCCCTATCCCAGGTTGTCTCCAAGCCCCAATGTCCAGCCTGGCCTTGGGCACTGCCAGGGATCCAGGGGTAGCCACAGCTGCTCTGGGCACCCTGTGCCAGGGCCTCATCACCCTCACAGGGAAGGATTTCTTCTGGATGTCCCATCTGACCCTCCCTCTGGCAGTGGGAAGCCATCCCCTGTGTCCTGTCCCTCCAGACCCTTGTCCCATGGGAAGAGGGAGGTTCAGAGGCTCTGGTGCACACCCTGGGGCAGGTGCCCAGCTGGGCCCTTGAGCATTCTGGCACACACTGATTTAGGGACACACTCACCCTGAATGTCCCAGGACAAAATGTGTGTCCTGTGCTTGGCCATTGTGTTCCCTTTTCCCATGGTCCAGCTGAGGTGCATGGAGCACGTGGTCAGTGCAGCTGAGAGGCTGTCCCACGTGTGCCCACACCCCTCAGTCTGACCCACACTCACACACCCTCTGACCACCCCACAGCCTTTCCCATGGGGCTGGAGTTGTTCCTGGGCACAATCCCAGACTGCCCCCAGGGGCTCCTGCTGCCTCAGCAGTGGCCAGGGTTGGGTGGGATCAGATCTGGGATCAGTGTAACCCAGGCTGCCCCTGTGTCAGACCTGTATTTCCCCTCCCCAGGGTACTTTCCTGTATATGTTTCTTTCTTTTCCTGTTCTTGTCTACTGCAATGTTCATCACCATCATCTCTTCCTCTCCCTCCTCCTCCTCCTCCTCCTCTTCCTTCTCCTGCTGCTCCTCCTCAGATCCTCAGCTCTTGAAGACAGTGTTAAACAGTACGAGCAGGACCTGGCCAGGAGGCTGTACCAGTCCCGGCAGTGGGCTCCTGCTCCCGGGGCCAGGCCAGCTCAGGTGGCCAGCCCAGTGCAGAGCCACGCCTCGAGAATCCCTGGGTCAGGAGGCCAATCCAGGTGTGCACTGCCCCTCCCCACAGCTGCATGCTCCTGTCTGTGTCCCTGTGCCCCACTGGGGCCTCCTGGGGCAGGAGGACGTGGGGGTGGTCCCTGGTGTCCACTGCCCAGAGAACAAGGGGGATGCTGGGGCTGTCTTATGGGGAGAAAGGAACAGATGTCTCTGAGGGCTGGACCCACTTTTTCACAGCTGTGTCACAGAATCCCAGTGGGGTTGGAAAGTACCTTAAAGATCATCCAGTTGCACCCCCTGCCATGGGCAGGGACACCTTCCACTAGAGCAGGGTGCTCTAGTGGGCCCCATCCAGCCTGGCCTTCCACGATCTCCTGCTGGCTGAGGAGGGTTAAGGTGCAGCACACTGAGCACAGAGGAGGGTAAAGCCCCCAAGGCCTGATCCTGCTCGTGTGATCCTTGCAGTTTGTCCCCAGCTCGGGTCACTATCCTGTTGTGTGGCGCTCTGGGGCTGCCCACAGCTTCTCAGTGTGTTGATCCATAGCTTCAGGCTCTGTGTGTTTGACACATGTGGTCCCATGTGTGTTTTGGGATGGCAGCCAGCCCAGCTGTCCTCCTGCCTGCCTCGGGGACCCTCGGGGCTGTGTTCCACCCAGCTGTGCTCTGTCCCTGCCCTGCCGCACACGTGGCACCTGTCCCCTCACCAGCACTGATGGCTTCTTCTCCCCACCCCATTCCTGAGGCAGGATGAAATCCCTGGAGCAGGATGCTCTCAAAGCCCAGATGGTCATTGCCAAGTCCAAGGAGGGGAAGAAGCGCAGCACGCTGGAGCAGCTGGCAGAGTCGCCCTCGCCCGCGCCGACGCCGTCGCCCACGCCGCTGGAAGGTACAGAGCAGCCAGGGGCACAGCCAGGGCTCTGGGGAGCAATTCCCTCCTTCCACCCTGCTGGCAGGTACAGAGCAGCCAGGGGCACAGCCAGGGCTCTGGGGAGCAATTCCCTCCTTCCACCCTGCTGGAAGGTACAGAGCAGCCAGGGGCACAGCCAGGGCTCTGGGGAGCAATTCCCTCCTTCCACCCTGCTGGAAGGTACAGAGCAGCCAGGGGCACAGCCAGGGCTCTGGGGAGCAATTCCCTCCTTCCACCCTGCTGGAAGGTACAGAGCAGCCAGGGGCACAGCCAGGGCTCTGGGGAGCAATTCCCTCCTTCCACCCTGCTGGAAGGTACAGAGCAGCCAGGGGCACAGCCAGGGCTCTGGGGAGCAATTCCCTCCTTCCACCCTGCTGGAAGGTACAGAGCAGCCAGGGGCACAGCCAGGGCTCTGGGGAGCAATTCCCTCCTTCCACCCTGCTGGAAGGTACAGAGCAGCCAGGGGCACAGCCAGGGCTCTGGGGAGCAATTCCCTCCTTCCACCCTGCTGGAAGGTACAGAGCAGCCAGGGGCACAGCCAGGGCTCTGGGGAGCAATTCCCTCCTTCCACCCTGCTGGAAGGTACAGAGCAGCCAGGGGCACAGCCAGGGCTCTGGGGAGCAATTCCCTCCTTCCACCCTGCTGGAAGGTACAGAGCAGCCAAGGGAGCACAGCCAGGGCTCTGGGGAGCAATTCCCTCCTTCCACCCTGCTGGCAGGTACAGAGCAGCTGCTGCTGCCTGCAGGGGACAGGCAGGGCTGTGGGGAGCAGTTCCCTCCTTCCACCCAGCTGGAAGGTCCTTGGGGGCATGTGGGGATAGCACAGGGATGGGCCTCTGCTATAGGACATGTGACAGCACCTGGGGCAGAGCTGAGGTTCCAGGGAACCAGGGTGGGAACACAGCCAGCATCCTGATTTTCTGAAATAGCATTGAGAGGTGTTTGTTGGGAGGGCAGAAGGCAGGGCCTGTCCTCAGCGTGGTGTCACCACTCTGACATGCTGCTGAGGAAGGAGCTGGCTGGGGGTGACTGTCACACAGCCAGCCTGTCACTAACTGTGCTCTTCTGTCACCTCCTGCAGATTGCAGCCCCAGGAATGTCACTTCCCCAGGAAGGCTGGTATGATGTTCTCCTGCTTGCTTTTGTCACCTTTCCTAAATCCTGGGATTCCCTGGTTACTCAGCTGTGCTGGTAGCTGTGGGCCCCCCCTTAGACTTTGAGCCAGGCCTGGCTGCATGGTGCATGGAAGGGCGAGGGGTCAGTGGATGGAAATTGGCCAAACTCCTGGCCAGAGGCACCCCCCTTTATTGCAGCTCCCAGGGGACATCTGCTTTCTGTTCCCTATTTTATCATGTCATCCTTTCCATGGTTCTTCACCTCCTTGTTCAGAAAGTTTTCCACCAGGTTCAGAAAGCCTTTCCCCAGGTCCAGAAAGCCTTCCTCCATGCTCAGAGGGCCTTTCCCTGGTTCAGAAAGCCTTTCACTTCACTTCAGGGACTTTGGCCCTGTGTTTCCTCAAGAGCACAAGGCAGACCTTCAGCTGCAATCAGCATTTTCCTTTTCCTAGCCCTGAGTAAATGCCATGGGCCATTGTTGCACAGCACTGTAAGAACTGGTGAGACAGACCAGGGAAAGCAGGGGGGAGCAGCAGCAGAGAGGGAGCCTTGTCCTGCCAGGTCACCCCATAACACAGCCCTGGGTTGAAATTCTGACTCTGCTCTGGCCATCAGAAATCTTGCCATGAATTTCCCCCCAAAATAGGCTTCCTACCTGACTTGGTGTGCATTAGCATTTCACTGGAGCACGTGATGTTTGCTCTGTGACTCAAAACCCCTGTCCTGTCACCAGGAGAGCTCCAAAAGCAGTGTCCCAGGGATGCCCCATTCCAAGCACTGCTGCCTCTCCCTGAGGATGTCCCTCTGCTTCTGCTGGGATCTCTGCTTGGATTGCTCAGCTTGCTGCTGCCTCTCTATCCATTCCTCTCCCTCACTCTCTCTTCTCTGTTTCTTCCCTTCTGCTGTCCCTTCTAGTCAATGTCTGAAAAGAAGTTTGACTACCGGGAATTTGCTGCTATTCCTTCCTCCAAACCTGTTTACGAAATCCAGGTATAAACTGCATGCTGAGCCACCTCTGCATAGGTCAGGGCTTGGTTTGCTGGAAGAGCTGAGGCTGAGGGATTTGGGGAAGCCCTCTGCAGAGGCCTTGCCTGTGCAGGGGCAGTGACACCAGTCCTGCTGAAAACTGAGGGCTTGTTGGAGGCTTCAGCCAAGAGGAATTAGGAAAAGATTGGTCCAGATGGTTTTAAAATTAATGACTTTGCAGATAGAAAACGTCTGCATCTTCACCAGAATGGCTCCTGAAATATTTTTAAGTGGAAGATGAGTACTAAAAGGGAAGAAAAAATTACAGAAATTATGGCTAGCAAATGCCAAATTGCAGCAGATGTGAACTTCCAGCTGGGCTGTGCCTGGTGTCCTGCCTGAGGAGCAGCTGGGGTGCCTGTTCTCAAGCTGTAGTTCTGCTGGCAGCGACATGTGAAGTCAACACCTGGTTCTGAGTGTGAAAGCCATGGTGAGGTGCTTCTCCTTCCTAAGATAGGCTGGTTTAAGCTGTTTTGTCATGGATTGCCAGCTCTGGAGGTGATCCTGACCCCTGGCCCCTGCTCTGGGGGCCACTGGAACCAATCTTTCAGGGCTGGGAACTGTAACTGCCTGGGTCTCAGTCCCTGATGGCATTTGTGACAGCTGAATTGAGCAGATACCCTGTGTCTGAACGGTTTTAGGTGGGTTTTTTAGTTCTGTATACAGACCATGAAGCAGATTCTGTGCGTGGAGAGCCAGCAAGCACTGCCACACTGGGCTTTACCTCACTGTGGGGACACAAAGGTGTGTCACTCCAGACAGGCTGGCTGTGGCAGAGCTGCAGTGTGAGGATTCTCAGGCAGTTTTGCTTTATTTGGTGTCTTTTCTTCACTGGCACCTGTCCCTTGTGGTATTGCTCTGCTCCTGGAAGTCGTTCCTCATTTTCCTGGAGTGCCTTCCTTTGGGATGTGCCCCTCTCTAGTTCTGTCCCAGGTGAGTTGGGGGACTGGCTGCTTGAGCCCTGTGGCAGCTCTGGACCACCCCAGTTCCCCAGCTGCAGCACTGGGTCTGCCTACAGCTGAGAAGTGTGGGCCTCTCTGGGTGCAATAGTTCACAGAATCCTGGGATGGTTTGGGTTGGGAAGGACCTTAAATCCCATCCATTCCACCCTGTGCCAGGGCCTGCCCACCCATAGGGAAGGATTTCTCTCTCACATCCAACAC
The DNA here is from genome assembly GCA_013397555.1 of Urocynchramus pylzowi. NCBI lineage: Eukaryota > Metazoa > Chordata > Aves > Passeriformes > Fringillidae > Urocynchramus > Urocynchramus pylzowi. Next base: position 39,924 of record VZRH01004427.1, read on the forward strand.
AATTCTCCCCTCTTTCAGCTTTAAGCCTTTTTCTTCACTCTCTACACTTTGTGCCTTTTGTGTTTCTTCCTCTCCTTCCTGCACACAGGCCAGGCAGTGGGTGCCTGACCCAGGCACGAGGGATTCCAGCTGGAGTCTCTGTGGCAGTGTCCCCTCTGTGGCCATGTCCCCTCTGTGGCAGTGTCCCCACCGTGGCAGTGTCCCATCAGTGTCCCCTCTGTGGCAGTGTCCCCACCATGGCAGTGTCCCATCAGTGTCCCCACCATGGCAGTGTCCCCTCTGTGGCAGTGTCCCCACCGTGGCAGTGTCCCATCAGTGTCCCCTCTGTGGCAGTGTCCCCACCATGGCAGTGTCCCATCAGTGTCCCCTCTGTGGCCATGTCCCCTCTGTGGCTGTGTCCCCACCGTGGCAGTGTCCCATTAGTGTCCCCTCTGTGGCAGTGTCCCCTCAGTGTCCCCACCATGGCAGTGTCCCCTCTGCGGGCTGTGGGAAGGTGGGGGTGGGGAATCCCTGGGCACAGGTGTTAGAGGTGTCAATGATCACATTTCTCTTCCAGTCCCCTGATGCAGCTGATGACCTCAGATACGTCGATGACCGGAGTAACTCAGGTAAGCCCAGGCCCAGGGAGTCCTGGCTGTGACTCCTGCTCACTCCCTGCTCTGGGTCTGGAGGGTTCCCTTGCCTCGTGGAACCACCCCGAGGACCTCATCTTCTGTTGCTTGAAGCAATGCCATGTTTTGTCTGTTCTAGAATGACAACTCCACGCTCACCACGTTCATTTTGGGTAGGATATTTGCATATTTGCATCATTTTCAGTGATGACTAATTTTCCCAGTGTGCTGTGTTACAAGCATGCCTGGTTTTCTCCAGTTTGTGTCCTGGAGTAGAGTGGCAGTAGGATGTGGCAGGGAAGTTTTAGCCTCTGTCACCTGCTGCAGGTGCATGATGTCCGTCATGCAGGGGCTGCCTTGTGCCCCTTTTGCTGGAACAGGGAATCGTGCCAGTAAATTCATCCCAGGTACACTCGTGGGTCGTGGCCACCTCAGTCAGCAGGAGTTAAAGGTGTGCAGCTGGATCTCCAGGCTGTCCCACCTGTAACAGACAGCTGAGACTCACCCAGTTGGTTCCAGGGGCTGCAGCAGCACCATGGAGCTGAGCAGAGCCTACCTGCTGTGTAGCCTCCTGTTGCCTCTAACAGTTGGTGCTGGTTTGCTTCTACCCTTTTTGCATGTTTCACCCCTTTATTAAAAAAACCCAAACAAACAGTTCCTTTTATCTTGACAAATTCCTCTGAGTCCAGGCTGCATCCCAGACAGCTGACCCATGGCTGAGCTGTTTCCAGAAGGAGGTTCTGCTGCAGGACTCTACACAAACTTACTTTCCTGAGAACAGGATCTGTTCTTCATCCCTCAGAGTCATCCTCTAAGCTCTGGGTTATTCTCTTGAGGTTGTTTGTTCAGGCAGTGCAGGGAACTGAGAGGTCAGGGAAGATCTGGGGAGAGGCAGCTGCTGCTTAGGGCATCCAGAGCTCACTGTTGCCTGTCACTGCTCTGTTGGGCCTTCAAATGGGATGAAAGCCAGAAAGAAAATGTGGTGCTCATTGAGAGACCCAGCCCTCAGTCCTTAAGTAATGCTGAAATCACCTGTGATGTGTGTGAGGCACACAAACAAGAAGCAGGTTTTTCCCACATCATCTGGAAAGGATGGAGGTGAGGATGCCAGTCAGCTCTCCTGGCATGGGACCAAGCTCTCCTGGCTTTTTCAGAGCCCCCCGTCCCATCTCAGTCTCCCAGGCAGTGCAGCATTCCAGCCAGCATAATCAGAATTGTCCTGGATCATGGAATTATGGCTTTTTGACTCACAGCAATTCTGAAACTTTGTGCTAGCAAACCATTACATCAGGAACTCTGAGGAAATCCAACTGCAGGAAAGTGTTGGCATCTCACTCCTCCCAGCACACCCTTGTCCTCTTGCCCATGCAGAAACAGTTCCTTCCATTCTCTGGTCTGACTTCATGGTCATCATCTCTTAAATGGATTTAAAAACCTTTATTCCAAGGTTTCCATGAGGCTGTGGAGTTACTGAACTGCAGAGCAGCATTTTCAGGGTGGAACCAAGCAGTGCTCCCTCTGTTGTAGCTTGACTTTTCCAGATCACCTGGAGACTTTTGCTTCCCAGTCCTGTAACCCTCAGGTTTCAGAAACTCCCCTGATGGTTGCATGCTGCTCCTGTTACTGGAAACTTGCCTATGGGATGTGAGGAGCTGCTTTTGTCCTTGTGCTCCTTCCCCACCTGGGCTGTCTGGTGTTGGCAGCAGCTGCCACAGGAACGGTGCCTCCCCATCTTGCACCTGCCCTAATTGCTGTTGGGTAATGAACTCTGCAGCTCTGAGACTCAGGAACCAAATGTGTTCTCTCTGTCTTCTTGTGGCTTTAATTTAAATCTCTCTGCCCTCCTGTGGCTTTAATTTATCCCTGTCCAGCCTTTTTAGCCACATCACTACTCCCAGGACTTGCATCCATCCTGTTCTTCTCCAGAGTTGCATTTCACAGGTTCTTTCCCACCAAAATGGCAACACAAAACTGGAATATCTGGATTCATACCAGTGGCAATGCCTGTGCTTTCCTCCAGTAGTTCCTGTTTTCTCTCATACTCAGGATCACCTGTCCCTGGTCAGGAATGTCACTTGTCCCTGCAGTCCTGACCTGTGAGCTCTGGTCAGCTCCTCAGAGCTCTCAGGTGCAGCTCCCTGCCTCCAGCTGGGCATGACACAAAGGGTGACCCTCACCTCATTGCCTCTGTCCTTCCCTAAGGGTCTGGATCCCCCATTCAACACCTGAGGCACAGCAGCTGTCCCACCATGTCTCTGTGGTGCCCCTAAGTTTAAAGCCCTCCTGGCCAGTCTGTGACCAAAGACTCTTCTCCCCCTCCGTGACAGAGGGACCCTTCAGCCCCTGCAGACCCAGGTCAGGGGGGATCCCTGCTCTGGAGAGCAGAAGCATTTCAGGACACTTGATGTTCCATACAGCTTGGCACTTCAGTCACATTCAGTGAACGATGGGTGTTACAGGCAGGTGCCTTCTCACACGTGGCTCTTCCTTCCCAGCACCCACAGTGGTCCCTACATGAGCTGCAGGTCACCAGGGGGTTCTGGGCAGGGGGTTACTGTGAGTGACTGAGAACAGTGCTGTCCCAAATCCAGCACCTGGGAATACCCTGGAACATTCCCTGAAGGTGTTCCAGGCCAGGCTGGACAGGGCTTGGAGCAACCTTGGACAGTGGAAGATGTCCCTGCCTGTGGCAGGGGTGGGATGGGATGAGCTTTAAGGTTCTTTCCTACACAAACCATTCTGTCATCCTGTGATAGCCTTGACTGCATTAACTGCGCCAGCTATGTGGTGCCAGAATCCCAGCATGGTTTGGCTGGGAAGGGACTTTTCAGACCACCCAGTCTGACCCCTGCCCTGAGCAGGGACACATTCCATCAGACCAGGCTGCTGTGAGCCACGGCTCCTCTGGGCAGCCTGTGCCTCACCACCTCACAGGGAAGGGTTTCTTCTCAGGATCTCACCTGACTTAACCCAGGGCTTTGTCTCCAGATCTGAACACCTCTTGTCGTTGCAGTTCCCCGGGAGCAGGACGGGCAGCCAGAGGAGGAGGACACACTGGGAACAGGGGATCCATCAGCAGCAGCTCCCTCAGCCCTGGAGGACATGGCCCTGTACAGCAGCAAGCGGAAGCTCCGGCACAGCCGGCGCAGCCTGGAGACCGCTGTCCCCACATAGGTGACCCGACACACCTGGGCAATGGACTGGCCTGGCACAGCCCTTCGGGAGCTCCAGGGACAGCAGCAGCTGCCCCCCTGCCTACAGACTCTGCATGGGACTGAGCTCCCGTGAGCTCTGTGGCCAACTGACTCCTCTGGGGCTGTGAACGGCCCTCATTTCTCACCCAACAGTGCACTGGGGCACATCCCAAAACTGGGACAACACTGGACTGACTGCTGGCAGATGGAGAGGAAGGGTGGCCAGGACAGTGGGCAGCTTTTTAGCCTGTAAATATTATGTGTGGGGAAGAGTAGGACAGGGAGAATGTAGGAGTGTGAGAGTGTGTTGGGCTCCAGCTGTTACTGCCTCGACTTGGGTTTTGTAGTGGTTAAAAGGAGCTTCTCCTCTGGTGGGAATCAGGAGGAAGGTTCCTTCCTGCCTTTACTCCTATTTAATTTCCAGTCTTTTGCCAAAAAGCATCTTGTCCCACCTCCTGCACTGTGTCACCTCACTTCCCTTTGGGAGTGTTTGGGAATGGGAAGCTTGGAGGCAAAAAGAAGGAAAAAAAAAAAAAAAAACCACCAGAATTCCAGCAAAGTGCCTCCCTCCACCACTGGCACTCTGTGCTCAAGGAAAACTGAGCCAGCTCTCTGCCACCTGCCTCAGTCCTGGTGGGACACTGCTCCTGCTGGGGCTTTGTGCTGTCCTAGGACAGCTGCTTCCCTGGATGGGCACGTCCCCCTTTGTCACCATGGTGGGAGCCACTCCAGAGCACACGAGTGGAGGAGTCTCCTGTGGCACTGGGGCTGAACTGGTCAGCTGGGGCAGGAATGGGACGGGGCTGACAGCCAGAGCAGGGGTGTAGGGGGTGTGTGATAGCAGTGGGAGCAGGACAGGGGGCAGGACACGGTGGCAGAGGTGGGAGGTGTGACAGCAAGTACCTTAGTGGGTAGAGTTCAGTACTGGGGATGGGTAGAATGTGGAGTTGTTGGGGTCAGGTTGAGAGTTACAGGATCCTACACATGGAGATGCTGGTGGGGAGTCCACAGTGCCCACGCTGGCTGTAGGGTGGGGTGGGATGTCACGGGGTGCCTGGTGTGGTGTGGGCTGGCAGGGAGCACCACGGAGCAGGATGGGGCTGGCCTGTGCCTTGCAATAACCACACAGTTCTACTTTGCCAGCTCACTGGCTTCAGGCCCCTTCCCATGGAGGACAGGGAAAATGCNACCTCACAGGGAAGGGTTTCTTCTCAGGATCTCACCTGACTTAACCCAGGGCTTTGTCTCCAGATCTGAACACCTCTTGTCGTTGCAGTTCCCCGGGAGCAGGACGGGCAGCCAGAGGAGGAGGACACACTGGGAACAGGGGATCCATCAGCAGCAGCTCCCTCAGCCCTGGAGGACATGGCCCTGTACAGCAGCAAGCGGAAGCTCCGGCACAGCCGGCGCAGCCTGGAGACCGCTGTCCCCACATAGGTGACCCGACACACCTGGGCAATGGACTGGCCTGGCACAGCCCTTCGGGAGCTCCAGGGACAGCAGCAGCTGCCCCCCTGCCTACAGACTCTGCATGGGACTGAGCTCCCGTGAGCTCTGTGGCCAACTGACTCCTCTGGGGCTGTGAACGGCCCTCATTTCTCACCCAACAGTGCACTGGGGCACATCCCAAAACTGGGACAACACTGGACTGACTGCTGGCAGATGGAGAGGAAGGGTGGCCAGGACAGTGGGCAGCTTTTTAGCCTGTAAATATTATGTGTGGGGAAGAGTAGGACAGGGAGAATGTAGGAGTGTGAGAGTGTGTTGGGCTCCAGCTGTTACTGCCTCGACTTGGGTTTTGTAGTGGTTAAAAGGAGCTTCTCCTCTGGTGGGAATCAGGAGGAAGGTTCCTTCCTGCCTTTACTCCTATTTAATTTCCAGTCTTTTGCCAAAAAGCATCTTGTCCCACCTCCTGCACTGTGTCACCTCACTTCCCTTTGGGAGTGTTTGGGAATGGGAAGCTTGGAGGCAAAAAGAAGGAAAAAAAAAAAAAAAAAACCACCAGAATGCCAGCAAAGTGCCTCCCTCCACCACTGGCACTCTGTGCTCAAGGAAAACTGAGCCAGCTCTCTGCCACCTGCCTCAGTCCTGGTGGGACACTGCTCCTGCTGGGGCTTTGTGCTGTCCTAGGACAGCTGCTTCCCTGGATGGGCACGTCCCCCTTTGTCACCATGGTGGGTGCCACTCCAGAGCACACGAGTGGAGGAGTCTCCTGTGGCACTGGGGCTGAACTGGTCAGCTGGGGCAGGAATGGGACGGGGCTGACAGCCAGAGCAGGGGTGTAGGGGGTGTGTGATAGCAGTGGGAGCAGGACAGGGGGCAGGACACGGTGGCAGAGGTGGGAGGTGTGACAGCAAGTACCTTAGTGGGTAGAGTTCAGTACTGGGGATGGGTAGAATGTGGAGTTGTTGGGGTCAGGTTGAGAGTTACAGGATCCTACACATGGAGATGCTGGTGGGGAGTCCACAGTGCCCACGCTGGCTGTAGGGTGGGGTGGGATGTCACGGGGTGCCTGGTGTGGTGTGGGCTGGCAGGGAGCACCACGGAGCAGGATGGGGCTGGCCTGTGCCTTGCAATAACCACACAGTTCTACTTTGCCAGCTCACTGGCTTCAGGCCCCTTCCCATGGAGGACAGGGAAAATGCACGTTTGCCCACGCAAGGGGGAAAAAAGGAAAATGAGAAAAATGAGTTGGGGGTGTGAGCCTTGGTTCCCACACGTGGAACAAGGAACCACCTGCTGTGAGCAGGTTCTGAATCATGTGAGCTCTGCAGATGTGGAGGTCACAGCTGCTGCTCCCAACTATGCCATCAGCCTCTGCTGCCACTAGTGAGGGGAAACAACCCTTTTTCTTTTTATCACTGCCTCACCGTGAGGAAGGTCCGAGCTCGGCACAATCCCGTTCCCTGTCCGTTGGTGCTCTCTGACTCCCCAGTAAGACCAGGGTTGGACCTTGAGCCTCACAGTGGCTGGGCACTGACAGGCACATCTGCTTGTACATTTGCTGAAGGAAAGAGCTGGATGCAGTTTTTTGGGTGCAGTTTTTTAGTTGAGCCTCTCCTTTCATGCCAAAATCCAGCGGATCATTTTAACTGACTCTGTATGTTTTGATTTTACAGACTTGTGAAGGGGAACTCTGATAATCTCACACTGCAGCTGCAGCTGCCTCCATCATCAGCAATTTGAGCTTTTCTTTTTTAAATCTAATTTTAGCATTCGCTTTTTAACAAGAGCAGTTTTGGAAACAATCCTGGCTGGGTTTTGGTGACTAACTTGTGATTCTTCTCTCCTTTCCCTGTGCGGTACCTGGTGCCAGGCTCTGGATTCTCTCCCGTTCTCTCCCAAGAGACTCAGAGGGAAAATTAGCGCATCAAGACTGTAACTAGTGAAATTTGTACAACCAAAGAAATCTATTTTGTGGTTCAAGGATAATAAAGTTTACTTTACATTTTAGAGCCTTTAGTTAGTGGTTTGCCCTGTGTCAAGTCTGCAGTTTCAGTATCAACGCTTTACTGGTGGTTGTTACTCACTGCATAATCCAGCAAAGATGCTCCTGGTGTTCCTGCTTTTGGGAGCAGGAATTAATGCTCACCCCAATTACTGCCAGCTGAGAATATCAATATTCAGGGATGGGAAAAAAAAACCCAATATGAAACACAGTGATACCAACAAGATCTTCAGTCTCTTGGCTTTCCTTATTTGGCTGTGTTTAGAAA
>VZRH01004428.1:0-45177 GCA_013397555.1 Urocynchramus pylzowi
CCCAGGCCCGGGCCGGGCCGAGCGCGGGCCCGGGAGAGGATCCTAGAGCGGGGAATGGAAATGGCTCCGGGAGCGGCTCAGGGCCCGTGCTGCTCACCGCCTATGAAAAGGTGCAGTTCCCTGCCTGCAGAAACCATTGACCTGCAGTTGTGGTGAATCCTCATTTATGTAATAACCTTAAGCCAACATTTAAATCAGGACCCGCTGTGCACTGAGGCTGTTTCTCCTCAGGGAGGACAGAGGAGACACATAGTGTCCCTGACTGCCAAGCCGTGTTGCCGTCTGCACGCCCCAGCAGCAGTGTGTACGAACCACGGAGTCCAGAGTGAGCTGAGCTGACGGGACCCACAGGCACCATCGAGCCCAGCTGCTGGCCCCGCACAGCGCCATGCCCAAGGGCCGCACCATGTGCCAGAGAGCATTGTCCAAACCCCTCTTGGCGCTGTGACCGCTGCTCTGGGGAGCCCATCCCAGTGCTCAAACACCCTCTGGGGGCAGAACCTTTTTCTAATATCCAGCCTAACCCTCCCCTGACTCAACTTCAGCCATTCCCTGGGGTCCCTGCTGACCACAGAGATCAGTGTCTGCACCTCGTCCCCTCTGAAGGAAGGTTCAGGCTGCGACCAGTCTGGACTAGGAACTGAAATGTGTCTCCCGTGACTACTGAAGATAGAGGCTCTGCCAGTGCAGGGTGAGCTCTGGATATCCTTGTTCCTGAGGGGGAGTGGGGGCTGGCCCAGCCAAGCAGGTCTGGATTTTCTCTTCCTTAGGTCATACTGGCTCTTCTGAGTACCCCTGTATGCACGGGAGACCCTCCAGTGGGGTCATGGTTAAGGCCGGGTGACCTGATCTCAGGGACCTTCCCTCCTTAGGTCAAAGACCCATCCTGGGTTTTCCCCAGAAGGAAAGGACAGCCATCAGGGCTGAACACTGGTAAACAACAAAACAGCAAACCCTCACAACAACTTCCTGTCCCGGTACCCAAACAGTGCTGCTGTATAAATACAACACTGATTTTTCACAGATTATTCCCCATCAGCCCCTTTAATTGAAGGCAGTTTTCTTTAAAAAAGCAAACAACTTCTAACAGTGAAACTGTGCAAGACAACTGTGGGAACATTCCTGTTCCCACTCCCAGAGTTCCATGCACATGTTGGGTCTGCTTGTTAAAATAATATGGGATTTCTCCACATTAAAAAAGTCACTGTGAAGAACTAGAGGGGGATGACTTGTGCAACCACTGAAGAGACTTTTCCAATTCTGTCAGCACATCAGGGGTGGGAATTGTGTTAGGGACCTGTGAGATGAGTGACCAAGCCTGTGGTCACTGCAGAAAAAATCAGCTAGTGCTCAGTGCCAGTCAGTGCCTGGGACTCCTGAAACTGAGCTGGCATAAAAACAGGCAGATCATGTTAAACAGCTTCAGAGCAGATAGATAAAGGGCAAAAGCAAAGCTGCACTTAACCCAGATAATCTGATATGTACACATGCAGAGCCCGAGCAGATCAAACCCAGAGTGAAAGCTGGGATGAGTCACCCGTGTGGAGTCAAGGGGAAGATTCACCACCTTCTCTATTATCAAAGAGCCCGTGGATCTGCACTGCTAGAGAAGCGGCTCTGGAATGAGTTCCTGCTCTCCAGATTACCTTGTCTGTGCTCGTGGTGCCTTTGGGGCAGGTAATGCGTCTGTTCCTCACATCCTGTCAGTGATCACAGCGGGCCACTGGCTCACTGGTGGATGGAGCCAGGGGCCGCGTGGTAATCACAGAATCATGGAATGTTTTGGGTGGGAAGGGGCCTCAAAGCCCATCTAATTCCCCCCCCTGCCATGGCAGGGACACCTTCCACTATCCCAGGCTGCTCCAAGCCCCATCCATCCTGGCTTTGGACACTGCCAGGGATCCAGGTACAGCCACAGCGTCTCTGGGCACCCTGTGCCAGGGCCTCCCCACACTCACAGGGGAGAACTTCCTTCCAGTATCTCATCTAAACCTACCAGAAGCCAAGCTCCCATCAAGTTAGATTTCCATGATTTCAATTTTAAAATCATGGAATCACAGAATCATTATAGTCACAATAGACCTGTGAGAGCACCAAGACCAAGCACCAGCCCAGCACCACCATGTTCACCATGTGCTTGAGTGCTGTATCCCCACGTGTTCTGAATTCTGTGGCACTTGAGGACACAAACTTGTGCAATCTCCTCTTGATCAGTGCTGAGATCCCTCACATTGCTCCTGTTCAGGCTGCTGCCAAAACCCAGCATGACCTGTCCACCACACATGGGCTGTGTTGGTTCCTGGGGAGAACAGTGTAGGAGAGCTCTCCCAGCTGCTGCCCCCTGCTCAGGGTGTTCTGCCTGCTGCTGCCCCCTGTTCAGGGTGTCTCCCAGCTGCTCAGGGTGTTCTCCCTTATGCTGCCCAGCTGTTCAGGGTATCTCACAGCTGCTCAGGGTGTTCTCCCTGCTGCTGCCCCCCTGTTCAGAGTGTTCCCTACCGTGCTCTGCTGGCTCTGAGAGCTGCAGTCCCAGCAGAAGCAGCTACCACAATCTGAAATTAGGTCTCACCTCATTCCACACACTTGTTTTACCCTGTGTCATTAATCCAGACATCATCAATTTGGGACATGAGTGTCCCTTGTTTGAAGGCCGTTGGCAGAGGGAGCCTGGTGAGACACTGGTGGCAAACAGTAATTACCCAGTTTGGATTACTGCACTAATCCAGTGTAACAATGCAAACACATTGTAATTCATGAAAACCAAACAAACACCACTTACACACGTATATTGCATTAACAGTGAAAGAAGATTCCCTAAAACAACCAATATTATCTTGGAAATAATACAAGAAAATAAACACAGTCAACATTCAGAATAGAAAAGCAGCAAAACTTTATTACTAATTCCCCAGTGGAAGGATGCAGGCCTTTTTATTCCATTAGGAATAGCTTTAAAATCAGCAATTCCAGGTAATACTCACTCTGGAGTGCAAAAAGAAATTGATTTCAGGAGAAGTCAAACCTACTCAATAAAATGTTGGTGACGTATTTGTGTATACAGCAATAGTGAAACTGAAAGTAAAAGCATCCTGTTTGATATTCAGTTATTTGAAAGTTAGTTTTGAAACGCTGGAACAGAAAAAGTCCACCAATACCATTTAAGTGATGGGGAAAAGAGAAAATGAGAGGTTTAAAATGTTTTCTATTTAATAGTGAAAAGACTGAAAGGTGATAATTGTATTTACATTACTGAGAAGTACTTTACTCAAATACAGGTTGAGACTTAATGAAGTAGATTAAACTGGTGTGAGATAAAGGCTGAAACAAGAGTGTAGGGGGTAGTTTTGAACACAAGCTCTGGGAAGGCCAGTGTGTTTTCACTGGGATTTCCCTCACATAATAACATCTCAGAATAACTCACACAGATCCTTGCTGGCTGATAGAATCTAAAAGCCAAAGTTCACAAAGATTTTAAGTTCCTTTACAGATAATTCCAGACTCTTACTACAAGTCATCATTATTTAAGGATAAAATGTTTGTAAAGCCACACACTGAAACCTTGTAGAAAAAGTAATGAAACAGTTTAAACCTGACTTTTTGAGGGATTTCACCGATTCATATTTCAGTATCATACAGGGGAAAGCTCCAAACTAATTGAAACTGGCTTTCACTTACAGGCAGGATTGATTCAGCTCATTCTGAATCACAGCTTCAGACCAGGGGCACTGCTTGTCCAATCTAAGTTTATATCTGAGATACCAGCTAGATGGTGTAGCTCCCTTGTATCTAGTGGGGTTCAGCTACAGTTCATCTTTTCGGCCTGGAAGGTCTGAATTGCCCCCATGTACATAGTGGCGCCGTTCCAAGATCTATGGGATGGCTGGTGCTGATACAGCCACCTCTGCAGCAGTCACCAGTGTTCAGTCTGATAGGTCCTGCCTTAAATAGCCATATCATAACCATGACACTACCAGCAATGCCATCACTTTGGGGGGCCTCAAAACAGTTTTGCAGTTTGCAGTTTCCTGATGACAGAAGAGGGATTATATCAAAGATGTAAACAAAGAGTACACTACATTCCATTAGAGAGCAGAAGTGTTCTGTCCACAGAAGAGAAGCCAAGCAGTTGATGAATTGTTACCTCGGCTCCAGTGCCTGAAGGGGCTCCAAGAGATCTGGCCTTTAGACAAGGGCCTGGAGTGACAGGACAGAGGGGAATGGCTTCCCACTGCCAGAGGTGAGTTTACTTGGGATGCTGGGAAGAAATCCTTCCCTGTAAGGATTACAGGGTGCCCAGAGAAGCTGTGGCTGCCCCATCACTGGAAGTGTTCAAGGCCAGGCTGGACAGGGCTTGGAGCAGCCTAGGATAGTGGAAGGTGTCCATGGCAGGGAGGTGGAACTGGATGAGGTGTAAGGTCCCTTCAACTCAAACCATTCCATGATTCAGTGATTACTGAGTCCAACTGCTCCCCCAGCACTCCCAGGACCAGCACTAGCCCATGCCCCAAGTGCCACATTCACACCACTGTTCAATCTCCTCAGGGATGGGGACTGGGCAGCTGTGCCAATGCTAGACAGCCCTTTCCTGGAGGAATCTTCCAAATATCCCATCTAAACCTCTTCTGGTGCAGCTTAAGGCCATGACCTCTCATCCTGTCATTTATTACCTAGGAGCAGAGCCCGACCCACGCCTGGCTCTACCCTCCTGTTATGGAGTTGCAGAGAGCGAGAAGGTCCCTCCTGAACCCCTTTTCTCCAGGCTGAGCCCAGCTCCCTCAGCCCGGTGCTCCAGACCCTCCCCAGCTCTGTTCCTTTCTCTGGACACGCTCCAGCCCCTCGGTGTCCTTTCCGCGAGGAGCTCGAACCTGTCCCCGCACGGCAGACACCCCAGCCGTGCCCGGCGCGGGGTACTCGGCCCTCGCTCCCTCCCTCACGCCGGGACCCCCTCAGCCCCGCGCGCCTTCCCCGCCCCGCCTGAGTCACCGCCGGCACGGCCCTCAAGGCGGCGGCGGCGGCCGGGCGGGACGAGCTGGGACATGAAAGGTGGAACAGGCGCTGCCACGCCCGGGGCTGCGGGGAATCTCGCTTAACCCTTCCCTGCCCGCGGGGCCCCGGCTGCGGGAGCGGGGACGGTGATGGGGATAGACAGGAGGCCACGGCTGTCTCTTCAGAACCCCTTCCACGGCACCCCCGGAGACACGGGGCCACGGTCCCACCGCAGGGGAGAGGGCGCTGCCCCCGGCCCCTCCTGTTCCACGGTGCCACTGCCCAGGAGCTGCTGCTCGTCTGTCCCCAAGAGGCCCAGAGCACGAGAAGTGCCCGAGGAGCCCAAATCCCCCTTCCTGGGAGCCGCAGGGCCACGACAGAGCTGGGGCCAGCACCCAGAGGCCCTGCCCAGGGCTGGGGGCCGAGGTCTGGGCCCGGGGCTGGGCTGGGGTCCGTGTCACGGGCCGGGACAGGACCGGGGCTGCGGCGCGGCCCTGCCCCGCTGCCAGTCCCGAGCTGGTCTGACAGGCTCGGGGCAGACGGAAGGGAGAGGCCTCCGGCGGCTCAGGAATGCGCAGCCCTTATCTCTGGCTCCCTGCGCGCCTGGGGAGGGAACAGCTCTCCGGAGTTTGCCTTTCTCTCGCTCTTACTCACCCCCGCTCTGCCCTGGGTGGAGCCTCGCTCGCCTGGCTCCCAGGTGAATCAGGTTGCAGGCACGTCCAAGTGAGCAGACAGTGACCCACCACCTGCCCCAGCTCACCTGGGAAGGTAGAGAAGGGTGGAGACCTCGTGGGTACCTGCATGGCCGCCTGAGCCAGAGAGTGACCCACTACCTACCCACCACCTGCCCGGCTTCCCTGGTAAGGTAGGAGAAGGGCAGGTACCACCTGGGGTATCTGTACGGCTTCCTGAGGTGGAGGGCAAGGGCTGGGGAGGGCCTGTCCTGCTCCTCTGCACAGGACTGAGCACCCGGCATCTGGGACGGGAATTCCATAGGCAATCCATGGGCAGGAGGTTGCTGCTTCTGTGCAGGAAGGCTCCAGTGGCAGGAGCTCCCAGTCACGCCATGATGGGGAGAAGGGGAGAAGAGAGAGAGACAGAATCAGATGAGAGAGGCAAGGGGGGGCGAGAGAATGTCCCAATGCTGGCAGCAGAGACTGGGGATGGGGAAGGAATGGACCCAGAATGTCCCAGTACAGGCAGCAGGGATTTGAGATGGTGAGGGAAGGGACCTGGAATGTCCCAGCTGTGTCAGGGATGGCAAGGGAAGGGATCCTTCTGTCCTCAGATCAAAACTGCTTATCAAACACTTCACACAATTGTGTCCATTCCCCTTTGAGAAATCCCTCAGGAGCGGATATTCCCAAACTCAGCCTCATTCTTTGGGAAGAGTCTTGCAGCCTGATTGAGCTCCCATAACAAAGCCCAAGCCGGTCTCCCTTTTGGACCAGGAACGTTGTACGGATGTATGGTCAGGAGATTGGGACAGAGGAGATGTGCTGTGAGGGCCAAGGTCTGCGGTGGGCAAGGAGCTGGGAAGCAGCTCCTGAGGCCCCTGCATTCCACACTCAAGGATTGGGTGTGCACTGAGTGCTGACACGGCCCACGAGCCCTGGCACAGTCGTGCACGTACAGGCAGGAGTATGGACAGATGCATGTGGACAGGCGTGCACAGGCACACGGGCTAGCACTTGCTGAGTTTTCCATAGGTGTGAGCCTGACAGACCTCAGGACTTGTGTGTGAGGACAGGAAGGGGATGGTTCCATGTTGCTCACTCTAAATTGGCCAGGGTCAATAGGGGTCAATTGTGGATCTTGCCTGGCCTGAGGATTGGGTTCTCCATCTAGAACAGTTAGAAAGGGAAGAGGCACCTGTGAAGGAACAGAAGTACTGATCACATCCTCCTGCTGCTGAAAACATCTAATTTGTGGAAACTGCAATAAGCTCAGCTGCAAGAGAGGCCAAAAATAGGTCAGTAACAGCAAACTATCCCAAACCGGAGCAGTGACAGTGGCAGCAATGCTAAGCACCGGTTCCCAGTTCCCTGTGCAGTTGTTCTCCCTGGATCAGGAGGCAGGAGAGCACAGTGTGTCCCAACCCCGTTAGATGGACACATGGGAGCTGCATTTTAGGGAGAAAAAGTTGTTTTCATTTTAGTCTCACTCCTATTTACCTGAGGGATTTTACAGTTGCATTTGAGGGGTAAAAAGAGAGTTGGATTTGCTGTGACTTGGCAATAGCAGTATTCTGAGTGGGGGGGAAAGGTCTTGCCCTTCATATGGTTTAGGGGATATTGTATGCGAAAGGAAAAAGTTGTTGTTCCCCTATCCCTGGACAGTTCAAGGCTGGGATGGGGCTGGGAGCAACCTGATCCATTGGAAGGTGTTCCTGCCCATGACAGGGGGGTGAAACAAGATGGGTTTGAAGGTCCTTTCCAACTCTAACCAGTGTCTGGTTCTGAGATTCTCTAAGTGTGGAAGTGTCTGTATGCTTGTGTCCGAGCAGGGTTGTGGCTCAGAACAGATTCACCCATAATTTTTCTGGCAACCAAAACTTTCCAGGCAATGGAAATTCACCACCAAACCCTGCAGGATTGGAATTCTTTGCATTTTACAGTTACATGGGACACGTCTGGACTGCTTATCAGGCCCCATGTGCTGGATTTTTGTAGTCTTAGTGAGGAAGAGGAGATTGATGAGTGCATTTCTAAAATCAATGTGTGTGGGAAAAAGTCAAGGGAGGCACATGGTTCTCCCCCAAATTAGACCTTACACTGATTGTCCTTTTTTTTTCAGTTCTCTGTTTTAGACTTCCTTATACTTGCTACCTTTTGAATAAAAACCCAGGGGAAGGGATTGGCTGCAGAATAGTGAATGTGACATGACCATTGCTGTCACAGATGTGGCTTTGGGACATGGGTTAGTGGTGACCTTGGCAGTGCTGGGAGAGCGGTTGGACTTGAGTGTCTCAGGGGGCTTTTCCAATCCAAAGGATTCTGTGATTATTCAGATAATCTGATAAGAGATGCCTTTTGTGTGCAGGATGACATTTCATTTCCAGCTGCTGTAAACATCAGGTTATGTGCTGGTGGCTCCCCATAGCTCAGACTTCCCTGTCCACTCTGTACCCTTGCTGCATGGGACAGTTACGGCTGACAGGTTCACATGCTGCCACTGTGGGACACGTTGACAGGTGTTTCAGTAACCACTTCACAAAGAAAATTACAACATGTAATTCTTCTGCCACTTTTCCCTTCCTCTGGCCTGCAGAAAGATCCCCTGGATATTCTGTATGTTTGGCCCCTTTCTGAGTCTCCAGCAAAGAATGGTCTGTGGGATCCCTTTCCCTATTAAGCAGAGATGAGTGAGAGTCCAGTGGGTTTTGGAGGTGCAGACCAGGCACCAGTTCTACTCTGCCACATACCTGCAGCATTCAGGGCATTCACTGCTCACCTGAGACACAGAAAGAGTTCTTGGAGCCATTTATCAGGGTCAGCTGCCACAGATATAAACACAGAACGTGCAGCTGCCATCTCTGGAAGCTCAGTGAAAAGTTGATTAATCAAAGCAATTTCTCATCTGATGGCCAAAACTTCTGCAGGGAAACTCCCAGCAGCAGGCAGAGGTACTGTCTGTTTTTTAATGATGACTGAGATCCACATAAGACCATCCAGAGTGAAGAATGGGGTGACATTCTCTCAGAGGATTAATGTGGAGAGATCAGCTGTTCAGATGACCAGAGGAGAAGGTCTGGGAGCATTACGTGGCATTGTAACAGGAATAACAAATTCCCACCAGAAATTCTGACAGTAACCCAGGCTTTGAGCCTACTGCCTGAAGAGGACATTGAGAAGGAGAACATGGTAAGACTCAGCAGGAAATGCAGAGAGAAGAATGGAAAGAGAAAAAATAAGAATTAGTACTTGGCAGAGGTACTTGTAGCTGAAAAGTGCCTAGTCCAGGTTTTGGCCATATTTCCCTGTCCTGTTTATGAGGAATGTGCCTGAACCCTGCTTGGTAAGAAGAGCAGTTCATGGGAAGGTGTCCAGCATCCATTATCATGCAGCCACGGAATGGCTTGGATTGGAAGGGACCTTTAAGACCATCTGCTCCAACCCCCTGCCATGGACACCTTACACTAGTCCAGGGTGCTCCAAGCCCCATCCAACGTGGCCTTGGACACTTCCAGGGATGGGGTAGCCACAGCTTCTCTGGGCAGCTTCCTTTTTGCCCCAGCTCTTGTACAATTCCATGGTCACCTGTTCTGACCAAAGTAGGAAATTCTGGGCTACACTTCAGAACTATAGATCCTGCACCCCTGTAAGACTGGCAGGATCCTTTTCAGGAGAAGTCCAGCCCTTGGGATGGAAAATGAGCACATGCAGAAGCAGCTTCTGGAGAAGACGAGCATGTCCTGCTGTTCATACAGGTTCTTCTTCTGCAGCAAGATCAGAAGGCACTGGCTTGTCCTTCCATCACACAGAGCAGAATTAAAAACCCCACATCTTAAACCATGTTTGAGGAGACAGGTCCCTTCCCTGATAATTTACCAAGTACAACATTTTCTTGAGAGCAAGCTAACACTTTCCATGTCTCATTGTCACCATGTCTGCTCCAGTCATTTTCCCTCAGGCATTGCTGTCCTCTCCTAAACCCAACCCTCCCAGAACATCAGCAGATTGTTTGCATAGGATCTTTCCTGTTTTTTTGAGGCCAAATATTTTCTTTTAAATAATTGATTTGTAAACTTCATGTATAGAGCCATTTTGGAAAATGAATTTTTTTCACAGCCCATCCTGAGAGATGTCAGTGATGCCACTGAATGTGGTGTACAGGCCAGGTGAGGCCCATCACAGGGATCAAAAGTGCCTTGATTTGTTTCTTGCCCATAGTTCGGAAGTCCTTCGAGTGTTGATAGCACAGAGGGGTTTGTGGCTGGCTGTGCAGAGTGTGGCTAAAGAGCAGTCTGTCTGTGCTGCCTTTCTTTTCTTGGTGCTGTCTAGGGCAGTGAGAAGATGAGGTGGTTGAGCCCAGGAACTTTTTTCTGTACTTGCATATAAGGGGTCTGGGGAACAGATTGGGTCTTCCCAGCCCTTTGCAGACTCTGGGATCCAGCCCTGCTTCCTCGCAGGCAGTTCCTTCCTGGGTGCTCCAGGCAGCCTCAGCTCCTGGGAGTGTCCCAAAGCAGCGGAGCAGGTCCAGCCAGGGAAGGGATCACCTGAGCGAGGCAGCCTGGGAACTGGCTGTGCAGGCAGAACACGTAACAACAAGCACTGGAGTCAGCACAGGGAGGCAGATGGAGCCAGCCCCAGGTGCTGAGGCATCAGCAGGGCTGGCACCAGGTACAGCAGATGAGAGACAAAGGGAGCACTGAGCCGGTTCCCTTTTGCTTAGACTGGGCAAACACGGTCCAGCGCCCTTGATTCACACCTGGCACAAAGGCTCTGGAGAAAGGCAGGTCCTTTTATTTATTTATTTTATTTTGTAGGGCTTTGTGGCGATCACAGCGTATCTGAATCTGTGATTTCCTGCTGCTTTGTTAGAAAAAAACAGTAAAAGTCTGTTGAAATGGAACATGATATGGACAGGCACCAAATGCTGCCCATGTCAAAAGGTCTGGGCTTTTCCCAGTTTCTGCTCCTATAATGAATCCAGAGGTAAAGAGACGGTTTTTACTGCCAGCTTCATCTGTCAGCCACTTTTCCTTACATTAAATATCCCATGTGGTTGGGTGTTTTTCTGTGTGGAGGAATCTGCAGGCTGTGATCACATCTGACTCTTCCCTTATTAAGGGGGTCTGCCAGCTTTTGGGAATCTCAAAATCGAATGCATGTGACAGGTATCGCAGCCAGTAAAGTCACTCCCATTTATACCAGTGGGAATAGAGGCAGATCTCAGCCAAGCTGAAGGGAAACTTCCCTTGGAGATTCCCTCTTCACCCCCACCTTGATCATAGCATAGGGATGAGAGACCTGCCTGCTCCTTCCTTTCCACCAGTTCCTTTCCTCCTGATGGTTTTTTGGCCATGGAGGGGGGTGATTCCATTGGGAATCCCCATGCACCGCTGCAGCAGCAGCGCAGTGTCTGGTGCAGCAGCAGCAGCAGTGCAGTGTCTTTGGCACAGCCCAGGCAGACGGGCAGAGCAGATCCGGATCCTGCTTCTCCTCAGCCCATTCTATCGGCCTTCATCTCCCAGTTGTTAGGTTTCCAACAAGCTGCTTCGTGCTCTCCTTTATCCACTGCCCCCGAGCATGGGAGGAGTTACTGCAAACAGCCACAGAGCTGCCTTCTGTTTTCCTGCAGCTTCCTCCTGCCAAACCCAGCCACTGGCCCAGATCCGTGTGCAGAGGAGAGTGCAACAGTACTCATGCCACTTTCTTTCTGTGGGCTTCTTGGGACTTCCTGTGCAGGGCCAGGAGTTTGGCTTGATGGCCCTTGTGTCCCCCCTCCATCTCGGGAGATTTTGTGGTTCTTCCCACACTGTTCTGTGTACCTGTCTGTGCTCATGCTTGTCTCAGCCATTGCATTAGGAGAAGGATTTCTTGGGGAGAAACTAAATTTTGCAGGTTTGGTTCTAAAGGTTCTGATCATAAGTGGTGATACTTCTAAATTGATGGACATCATTTCATAGAATGATCACTTAGGATAGCAGAGAATTGCATGAAATGTCAAATAATGGCAACAGACTTCTAGAATGTCTGAAGAAGTGACACTGTGACATGTGTGGGCTGGAATCCTGCTGCTCTGGAACCAGGCTGGGACAGCTGGGAGTGTTCAGCCTGGAGAAGAGAAATCTCTGGGGACACCTCAGAGCCCCTTCCAGTGCCCAAGGGGCTCCAGTGCCAAGGGGCTCTGTGAGAGCTGGAGGAGGACTTTGGACAAGGGCCTGGAGTAACAGAACAAGAGGGAATGGCTTCCCACTGCCAAAGGACAGGGTTTAGATGGGATATTGGGAAGGAATCATGGCATGTTTTGGGTTGGAAGTACCTTAAATCTCATCCAGTCCCCCACCCCTGCCATGGGCAGGGACACCTTCCACTAGCCCAGGGTGCTCCAAGCCCCATCCAGCCTGGCTTTAAACACTTCCAGGGATGGGGCAGCCGCAGTTTCTCGGGGCAGCCTGTGCCAGGGCCTCACCACCCTCACAGGGAGGAGTGTGTCCTTAGTATCTGACTCATCCTTCTGACAAAACTGCCTCACATCCTCTAGGTAAATTCTGGTTTAAAGCACTGACAGTTCCAAGCAGGATCTTGGTAGGATGGATTGTGTGACAGGGTAAGGGGGAATCTCAGAGTTAAAACAGTTGAGGTCTGAGCACTGAGGCTTTAGCAGGCTGATTTGTTAATGTCTGGGAGAAAAATTAAGAGAATATTTGGCCAAACATGAGCATGTCTGTTAGAAGATGAATCCTATCCCATATTTCTTGGATATTATTATTTTCCATCACCTGTAAGGGGGTGCAGATAGGCACATTGTACATATGCATTTGGTCACTTATCCTGGAGGAGTAATCCTAGTTCTGAAACCTGGGGGTTTTGGGACATTCCAGGTGCCTTTGGACATCTAAAGCTCAGCAGGTGTGACACCAGCCATGCAGAGACCCACAGCCTCCTCGGCAGCAGCTGGAGGCCCGGCCATGTACCTTCGGGCATCCCAGGTGACATGGAGAGCCTGTGTGTGAACACCTCAATTGCTGCCCTGGCTATGATTTGTTTGTACTTTATTTATAGTGACTTTCCCAAGGCCTGAGGGCTCGGTGATGGGGAGAAGTAGATTTCCCCCCTTGCTGCCTAATTTACCTTCTGGAATTTTTCTTTCCTTGAAGCACCAGGGGCTTGGCTGCAGGATCAGTAGGGATGTTGCCAGTGTGCTCAGTGGTCTGAAGAATGTCTCAGGTCCTCTGTGGGTGTTTTCTGCTCAAAATATCCAGCTTCAAACAATTGCTGAAATTTTTTCCTAGGTCATATTGTCAGGATGTAGCAGGATTCCTTTCCTTTCCTGTCTAATGCTGGGGCAGTTCTCTCCCACTCTTCCTGGGAAGCTTTTCCTGGTAAAATTGTGGCTATTGAAGGCATGGAGGACATTGGTGATGTGCTTGAGCTTTCCTCTTCCCTTCTGGAGGTGCACTGCAGGGTTTTTGGACTAGGGGACTTCAGGGCCTTAGTTTTCCAATATTGTCATGGGAATGGAAGGAGAGATGTTCAGGGTTTCCCTCTGGCTGAACACATCACACAGGTGCTCACAGCTGCAGGTCTTCCTGTACCCACTGACAGTTCAGTGCCTGAGCTGTAACTGCACAAAGAATACCTTGTTACTCATTATAAAAAAAAAAAAAAAAATTAGTTACCCATTATAAAGACCCCCAAGGGAATTGCCACACTTTATTCTTTTTAGCATTCTCATTTCTCCCCCAAATCCTCATTATTCATGTCGGAAGATTTTGTAAACTGGAACCAGCAATTAAAATAAAATGAAATTCCTAATTAAATAAAATAAACAAGCATGTAAGTAAGTAAAATTCTCTATTATTCAGTAGTTACAGGCTGAAAAGCTACATTTGGGGGATTTTCAGTTTGTGGCTCACTTTCTTTGACAGTTTTGATGGTTCAGAATTCCAGAAATACAACATTTGTCTTTTTCTGGGGTGAAAGAAGCTGCAGGAAATAGGTTTGCAAGTGAAGTTGAAACAAGGAGCCAACCCCTGCTTGGAGTCACAAAATCACAGAGTAAGCTGAGTTGGAAGGCGCCACACATCGAGTCCAGCTGCTGGCCCTGCACAGGACCATCCTCAGGAGTCCCACCCTGTGCTCAAGAGTGTTGTCCAAATGCTTTTTGAACTCTGCCAGGGAACCTGTTCCAGTGCCCAACCACCCTCTGGGGGAAAAATCTTTTTTTCATTTCCACCCTAACCCTCCCCTGATCCAGCTGCAACTGCTCCCTCGGGTCCTGTCACTGGTCACCCCAGAGAGGAGATCAATTCTTCTCTTCCTTCTCCTCTCATGAGGAAGTTGTGGAGTGCACTGAGGTCTCCCCTCAGTCTCCTGCAGGTTTAGGTGCCCCTGATCAAGGAGAATCCAGCTATCAGGGAAGAGGAGAGCTGATAACTCTAATAGCTGATGTGTGTCCAGGCTCCTGTCCCTTCGAGGGAAAACCTGACATTGTGCTCCCTGAACTTTTGTATAAAAGGAACCAAGGCTTAAAGCATGGAATGCCCTACAAAATACATGGAATACACAGTTCTGGAGTGAAAAAAAAGGGGGGCAATGTAGCACAGGAAGTAATCCATCTCCTATTTCCTGAGACTTGTGAACTGCTCCTCCACCAAATCCAGCCTTGCACTGGGATAATGGACACACTTGGAATGAAGCAAGACTAGTTAAGAGAGAAGTAAAAAGAAGGGAGTTTAAAAGCCAGTTCTGTCTTAGAAACTTCCCTCTGGCACACAAATATCAGTCAGAAGTGGTATGTGATTGCTTACATCTGATGTGGAGAGGAATTGCTTTCTAAATAGTGGATGGTTTGATCCAGAACCATGGAGAACTGGCCTGGCAGTCAGCAGCTTCATGACACCAAACCTGACCCAGGGCCTCAGAGCTCTGCCAGCTGCAAACAGGTCATCCCAGGGGCTGGAACAGAGCAAAACAAAATTTTAGAAAATCCATTAACTACGTGCAGAATCCATCTGAATTTAGCAAGATGGGCTATAGCAGGAGAAATTTTATTTATTCCTTGACCTGAACTCAGCTCACACCCACCAAAGTGACAAAAGGTCATAAATATCCTTTGGGGTTCCAGGTAATTTCTTCCCTTCTGCTTTACCTGACAGGGAAGGGTTTTGGAAGATAAATGAAATATCCAGAATTTTGTGTGTGTGTGTATATATATGTATGTGTGTGTGTGTAGCTATTTATTTCTTTGTTTACATACTTAGTTATATATATAAACCAGCATTTTTCATGCAAACTGAGAATTCATCAACATGGTATTGTTCTTGTCACAACCCAGGGAATTAAAGGTTGCCAACAATTAATGGAATAATGGAAGGACAAGATGGTTTGGTTTGGAAGGGACTCATCTTTTTCCACCTTGTGCCCTGGGCAAGGACACCTTCCACCAGACCAGGTGGCTCCAAGCCATGGAACATGTGAAGAGCTGGGGCAGACACCTGTGGGGGCACAAGCACAACTTCTGTTTATTTATTTCACTTCTGGTGAAATAAAAAAAAATAGAAATACTTCTGGGTTTTTTTTTTTTTCTGGTTTTTTATGCGCCATGGGTCTTTTCCAGGCCCCTTTCAAACATCCCCTGCAGGCTTCCCCTGATCATCCCTGATCATCCAGGCCAGCAGCCCACCCCCATTGCTAGGTTCAGTGATGCCAGGACAATCCCAGCTCCGTGTCCGTGCTCTCCCAGTGTTGCAGGGAAGCCCACGAGGATCAGTTTGATTTCACATCAAATTTACTTCTTCAGTGGTGCCATTTTCCCTGCCTATTCACAAATGTACTCAGTACCACTTGGGGAACTCGGGTGACTCCTCACTGTAAACACTGGGAGCAGAGCCTCACCCCAGCTGGCTGCAGCCTGCTGCCAGGGAGCTGCAGAGCAATGAGAATTCTCCCAGATCAGCCCAGCTGAGCACAGGTGTTTCCTGATGTCCCTCCGAACCTGCCACCTGCGAGGTTCATTTTCTGCCCTTTTGGTCCTTGTGCTGGCAGCGGAGATGCCCTGGTCACAGTTTGTAGATGTCTTCTCTAGACTGAGGAGTTAGAGTTCAGGCATAAGCCTCCCTCAACAGTTGAGGAATAAAACATCCATATCCCCAGCCCACTCCAGCTGTGAATTCCACCTGAACCTGTGTAGTGCTGC
Organism: Urocynchramus pylzowi; assembly: GCA_013397555.1. Lineage (NCBI taxonomy): Eukaryota > Metazoa > Chordata > Aves > Passeriformes > Fringillidae > Urocynchramus > Urocynchramus pylzowi. The sequence goes on from VZRH01004428.1 coordinate 15,850, forward strand.
TGTTTTCTGTGGTCCTGCCCAGTAACAGTCAGTATTGCCTGATGCTTATTTAAAGCTCAGTCTTCTCCCTCTTCATTTATAACTGTAGTGAAATAATTATATTAATCAATATAAAATTGCTTTGCCACTTCACCAGCATGACCTTTCCTCTGCTGTTTTGATTGCCCAGCAGTACCAGAGGGTTCTTCTGATACTTCTTCCTTTTAATGCTGCTTTGGTGCTTTGTCTCTCGCTCCCATCTCTGATCACTATGAGCAGTTTGCTGTGGGACCTCTGTCCCCTTCCTGGGTCATATATGAATGAGTTGGATATGTTGTTCTTCTGTCCAAGATTGATGGAATGTGGGAGCAAGTCCTTAAAATGACACTGCTGAAATAGTTAAAAGCAGGAACATTGGTGACTTGAGCATCCTAAAAAATCACAGAATCCCAGGATGGTCTGAGTGGGAAGGGACCTTAGAGCCCATTTTGTTCCACACCCCTGTGATGGGCATGGGCACCTTCCACCAGAGATACATACTGGTCTTTTTTTACAGAGCACTTTCTTCTCTTACACAGAGAAAAAAAGACAGAATTAGAGTGGGAAGATAAATGCAGACAATTCAGACTGTATAGGCAGCTGCATGTGAGAACTGTAGAGATGATTATTTGTTGCAATACATCACATGTGGAGCTGTTGGATTTTCTTATCATTACATTATGACTATAATTTTTCGTGTTGTATCATGCAGCTTTACCAGGAGTTCCAGTTTGGAGCAGGAGCAATTTGTGTGAGGTTGAGGCAGGAGTAACACAGCACTGCTGTGTGCTGGGCAGGTGGTCAGATAAGAGCTTGAAACTGGTTTATTGTTACAGCTCCTAATGAATGATAGTCTGAGTGTGAGGTCTTTATCTTCTCCCAGTCCATGGCAATCCCTCCCGTTTTGGGAGCAGATGTGTTGGATGGCAACAACAGCAGCGACCCTCACGACCCTCACCTCCTGTGCTCACTCAGTAACATCACTCAGCAGGAGTCACTCTTTGGGATCTGGAGGAAGTTTCTGCTGGCAACTCAGACAACATTCCAGCATTGACGTTAGTTCAGAGTCTAAAGTCAAAGTGCTTTGAGCGTTTTGTGGATCAGTCAGATACTACTGTTGTGGCACAACAAACTTTTCTTTCAAAAATGGGTTAAAATCAGATTTGTCTATAGTCCCAAATAATTGTCCCCTATTCAATTACCAAATATTGTATGTAAGCCCCTTTCAGCTCTGTTTTTTCTTAACATGAGGAGACTGAAGAAGTGATAACATTCCTTGTTTTTTATTTCTTCATTCATCTCATGGAGACTCCTCTGCCTTCTGACTATTACACCAGCAGGACACCCCTGCAACCACACACCACCTGCTTCTGTTCATGTGCTGAGGTGGTGATAACCCAATCTTTAAAGGTCCAGAGGGTTCCCTTGTGTTCAGGCAGGTGCTTTTGGTTTAGGGCCACATTATACATAGTAAATAATTTCTGTAGCATTTGGAAATTAATGGTCTGTGGCTAATAACCACCTACAGCACTGCCTGGCTGATTTGTTCCGTATTTTGGCCCAAAACAGTTAACTGTGTGAAGGTAATGGTTAAGTGACTCACACCTTTGCCTAATTTTAGGCTCCCATGCCTTTGGATTGAACTTTCTCCAGCATTACTCCATGTTATTTTAATCTCTGCCTTTGCTCTCTGAGGAGGATGTGTTGGATGTGTTGCTGTCATGACACTGCTGTATCTCACGGATGTTTTTGGTTTCCCTTCAGCTCTCCCTCCCCTGATGGCTCGTCGATCCCAAAGCTCCTCACAGGGGGACAACCCCCTGGACCCCAACTACCTTCCCCCCCACTACAAGGAGTATTACCGCCTGGCCCTGGATGTGCTCACGGAGGAGGGCAAGGAGAGTTACCAGCGCTTCCTGGCCGAGGAGGCGGCCCCCGATTTCCTCTGTGGCTCCGAGGTGGATCACATAATCCAGAACCTCCAGAAGCCCCAGTACGCCAACCAGGAGGGCAGCACGGACACAGCGGGGGACAATGACATGGACGGATCCTCCGGGACTTACTGGCCCATGAACTCAGATCTGGCCGTTCCTGAGCTTGACCTGGGCTGGCCGATGGTCTTTGGCTTCAGGGGAACAGAGGTGACCACGCTGGTGCAGCCACCCCCACCAGACAACCCCAGCATTAAGGAGGAGGCTCGTAGGATGATTCGAGCAGCTCAGCAGGTGAGACAGGGAGAGCCCAGCTAGAGCAGAGGTAAAACCACACGTGTGCCAGAGAAGCATCAGGATAGAGAATCATAGTGCAATGGTTTGGGTCAGAGGGACCTTAAAGCTCATCCAGTTCCACCCCCCTGCCATGGGGATGGACACCTTCCACTAGCCCAGGTTGCTTCAAACCTTGTCCAGCCTGGTCTTGGACACTTTCAGGAATGGGGCAGCCAGAGCTGCTCAGGACACGCTGTACCAGGGCCTTATCCCCCTCATAGGGAACAATTTCTTCCCAATATCTCATCTAACTCTGCCCTCTGGCAGTGTAAAGCCACTCCCCTTGTTTTGTCATTCCAGGCCCTTGTCCAAAGTTCCTCCTGAGCTCTCAGAGCCACTTTAGGTACTGGAAGGGGCTGTAAGGTTTTTCTGGAGCCTTCTCTTCTCCAGTCTGAGCAACATCAGGTCCTCTGCTAATTCCCTTAACTTTGCTTCCAGAACCTGACAGAGGAGCAGGATGATTCAAATCCACCACTGACTGCACCAAAGCTTGTCTCTGCTCTGCTGTCATGGCACCGTGTCCTACACCATGCTAAAATACATCAAGAGTTCACAGAATCCCAAAACATTAGATATTGGAAGGGGCCTCTGGAGCTGGTCCTGTCCACCCCCCTGCTCAGAGGAGGTCAGTTAGAGAGGGTCACTCAGAATGTGTTCTTGAGTGTCTCCAAGGGTGGAGACTAAACCTGTCTGGACAGCCCGTTCCCATGTTGATGGTCTCCTTACAGTCCCAGAGGCTTTTCTGTAACTGAACTGTAATTTCCTGTGTTTCAGTTTGTGCCTTGTCCTCTCCCTGGGCACCGAGAAGAGTTTTACTCCTTCCTTACACCGTTTCCATCAAGTATTTACACTTAGGGAGCTGGGAGGGACAGGAAGATAGACCTGTGAAGCTGCTTCCCATAAACTCAGCACATGGATGCAGCTGAGTAGTGGCTGCCTGAATGCTGTCCTTAATGTCCTTAATGTTAAAAATGGCACGGGGATGTTGGCGTAGGGGCACCAGCTCCATACACCATCCAGTGTGATTACATGGCCAAAAAATTCATGGAATTATTGGATTGATGAGTCGGGAAACATGCAGGGAGGTTTCCCCTCACCTGCATACACAGAACATGCACTTTCCTGGGCAGAAATTCTTCTTCCAGTTTGGGGCCCACAGTGCTTAACGGGACCTTTAATTGGGATGTTTCTTGTTTCAAAAGGAAGCTGAGATGGGGACAGTGCAGCTTTGGGGTGTGAGAAGCTGGGATACATGGTTGGTCAGGGCATGAGGCAGAACAGTGGCTCATGTGTCCTGCATCCCTTCCCCAGGTGGTGGCCATCGTGATGGACGTTTTCACCGATGTGGATCTGCTCTTTGAGGTGCTGGATGCTGCTTCTCGCCGGGTGCCTGTCTACATCCTGCTGGATGAAATGAACTCCCAGCTCTTCCTCGACACAGCTGCCAAGTGCAGAGTCAACCTGAACTATGTGGAGGTGAGCAAAGACCTGCCCTACCTGATCAGTGTCCTGAGGGGGTGTGTCCTGCCACACAGAGGGCCAGTATGGCAGGAAACACATGAGAAAGGGGAGAACAGGCAGTACCCTGGTGAAAGATGAGTGTGAAGAAAGTGAGGAGAGCTGGCATAACACGGGGTGAGGGCTGGAGATGTGCTGAGAAAGGGATTTGTACATCGGTGTGTCTGCAGGCAGAACCACTGGAGCTGGATAATCCCAGTGGGGGTGGAGGAAGGTTAAAAGGAGGCAGGGAAGGAGGGGCCGGGAGGGAATGAGGGTCCCATCTGAGTCAGTGCCTTTCTGGTTTGCAGTTCCTGAGGGTGAGGACAGTGTCTGGCCCAACCTACTACTGCCGCACAGGGATGTCCTTCAAGGGGCACCTGAAGGAGAAGTTCCTGCTGGTGGACTGCATGGTGGTGCTGAGTGGCAACTACAGGTGAGGAGCCCTGTCCAGCTCAGAGAGAGAGACTCAGGTGCTTTGTGTACAGGGCTGGCTGCAGAGGAGCTCAGCTCCCATCTGATCCATTCCAGGGAGAATTTGCCATAGCATAAGGATTGTAAGATTTGCATCTTAGCTTGAACCAAATGAACTTTGACCTCCATTCTCAGAATCATCAAATTGCAGCATGGTTTGTGTGGGAAGGGACTTAAAGCTCATCTTGCTCCACCCCCACAGACCCACATGGGCAGGGACACCTTCCACTATCCCAGGCTGCTCCAAGACCAGTCCAGACTGGCCTTGGACACTTCCAGGGATGGGGCAGCCACAGCTTCACTGGGCAACAGAGATGTGGGTGGTTTTAGTGGTAGGTGGTTTTAGTTAGGATTGAGATCAGCCATTAACACATTATCATCCTTTTGGGAATAACAATCTTACCAGCTAAGGCATTCATTTCTGGCAGAATAGATGTTTTTAGTGAGTTGCAGTAGAAGAATTTATTCTTCACATGTTAAAAGGGTGATGGAATAAACAAACACCTGTCATGCTCTAAGAATGTAATCATAGAATCACAGAATGGTTTGGGTTGGACAGACCCTGAAGCTCATATGGTTTCTCCCCAGCTTCTCCTCCGTGCTGTTGGCAGGGAGACCTTCTAGGCCAGGTTGATCCAAGCCTACCATGAGTTGCTTCTCATGGTGGAAGTTAAGCAAATAGAATTAAGGGTATTTAAAAACACAGTATATGAAGAAAAAATTGTAAGAATCTGATTAAAGTGCACATTCCATGATAATAAGATTTCACTTCAGTTTTTTTTTCCTGATGTTTGAAAAGAATTACTCACATTTGATGCTGTACCAAACAAGTAACTGTTCCGATTGGATTATTTCTTGTTTATGAGAGCATCAAGTAAATTGTTCAGGACTACTTCTGCCACACTCCCATGTGCTTTGGGCTTTCCAATATTGTATCATTTCGGAAGTAGGAAGTTGTGGAAGTGTTCAAGATGAGGCTCAACAAGGCTTGGAGCAGCCTGAGCTAGTGGAAGTGTCCCTGCCTGTGGCAGGGGGGTGAAACAGGGTGTGATGGTCCCTTCCAACCCAAACCAGTCTGGGATTCTGAGAGACAGGCTGGTGAATTGGTAAAGCAGCATTCTGGCACTTCCACATGGATATCAGGGACAAAAGTTTTTGGGAAAAATACTCCATTTTGCAGTGGAGGTAGATATACCAACTGAAGAAGGCCTTGAGTCCCGACAACCTCAAACCAAGCTTCCTTCACGTTAAGAATTTAAAAAATCTGTGGGGAAAAAAAAACAAAAGACAGTAATTCTAAGGGTTTTGGTTAAGCCCTGTGCCTGCTGCTCTCTGTGAAGAGAGCTGCAGCCACAATGTCCAGCAGCAGCCAAGCCTCACAAAGGTTGGTGAGGCTCACAAAGGTTGATGATTCCCAGCAGCATGTGGTAGAGAACTGTAAAGGTGAGAACACCCCTGGGTTGTGATACAGTTTTAACAGCTGCAGCAAACCTGCACACACAGGAAATGCAAAGTAAGGGATCCCTTCTCTGCTTCCCATCGCTCAGCAGACGGGGAAAAAAAGAGCAGAGCTTGACTTGGGAAGATAAACGCCATAACACTGAACATCTTCCTCCCCCATTTCCAGCTCAGCTCCTTCTGTCCAGTGTCCCCTCAAACTGTGTGGGTGGAAGTGCTATGCCACCCTAGGAGTAAGATCTTGGGTTTGTCTTTTTGGAGGTTCCTGTTGACACATTTCCCAGCCTTTGGGGTCCCCCTGACTGGTGTCACCTGCCACGTGTTGAGGGGACACACTGACTGTTGTCCAGGTCATTGCTGACAGTGCTAAAGACAGGATACATCTGCTTCACACAAGGATTATCATCAGCGCACTCTGGGCGACATGACTGACTGGCTTTTAAGAGCAGAAATCATTTATTGCCTTGTAAAATTTTCTGCAAAGATGTGATCCCAAATCAATCAAGCTGTTAGGTTTGGGAACAGTCATGTGTAACACATAGCTGCAGGGGAATTGTCTGCTGTTATTTTGCCCTATTTATACCCAACCAAATTCAGAATTAAATACCCAGAAAATTTAGAATTTGCTTCAGATGAGCAAATGTTTTAATGAAAACAGGTACAACTGAGTTATTCCATCACTTCTGTTCTCTCTTCAGTTTCATGTGGTCCTTTGAGAAGATTCACAGGAGCATTGCACACATCTTCCAGGGTGAGCTGGTGGCCAGCTTTGATGAAGAATTCCGCATTTTGTTTGCACAGTCGGAACCTCTGGTTCCTCCAGCCAATGTCTTGGCAAAGGCAGAGAACACGTTTGCCATGGCTCCCTTTGGCAACAACATGCCTTTCTTCCCCAAAAAAGGCCCCCTGATGTTCCAGAGGGATGAGAGTCTCTTCCCCTCCTTCATGGACAGGGTGGATCCGGACAGGTACTTCCTGTCCAATTTCCGGCGGGATGACATGCTGCGGCACACTGTGGAGGGGTCGGCCATGCGGATGTACAAAAAGGTGGAAATGGAGAATTCCCAGATGGATCCGGTCAGGGGCTTCCTCCGTTCCAAGCAGCTGGAGCTAGACGCTTTTAAGAGACACAGTTTTGCAGAAGGAACGTTTGAAAATTTTGCTTCTGCCAAGCAGTACACCCGGCAGATGTTCATGAACAACATGGACGAGTTCAAAATCCAATCCAGTCATTTCCAGAAGGACCAGTTCTACCAGTACCAGTTTGAACATCCCCATCTTCCTGGCAGACCTCAGGGCTTCTTTGAGAGGATTCGAGGGGGGAGGCCGGGATTCAATGAACTGGAAGACTATGGAGAGGGATCCCGATACCCTGAACTGGAGCCCAGTTTCCCACAGGAGGGTTTTCCCCTACGGCTGGATTACGTGCCCTCAAATTCTTCCAGGGAGGTGAGACATGGCTCCGACCAGCTGAACCCTGCGGGCAACGGCCCCATGGGAATGATGTTACGGAGGCAGAACATAGGACAGAAATTCATTTGCCAGACTTCTCCCACGCAGAAGCAGAGCCTGGAGCAGCGCCTGTTCCTACAGGACAAGGATGAAGAGCAGGATGACGACAAGAACATGCAGGAAAACAGAACAGGGTTACGGAACTGGAGGATTTCTTCGTACCTCAGCGCATACCAGTCTGAACCAGATGAAGGGCTCCCGATGCCGATGGAGTCTGAGGCGTATAACGATGCTCTTGGGGATCCCCTCACAAAGCACCCCACTGACCTCGTCCCAGCCTTCAAACCCCCCACACCCTTCAATAGCAAGCCACTGGGAATTGACAGTGCCAAGGAATCTGCAGATTCTGATAGAGCAGGTGAAGAAACCTCGATAATGAAACCAGATGCCTTCAGGTCCAGGATAAATCCCTTGATCCAGAGGAGCTCCAGGCTCAGGTCCTCTCTGATTTTCAGTGCTGCCAAATTAGATCAGCCCAACACCACAATAGAAAAAGTGCAGATGATCCAAAAAGAGCAAATGTCCAGTGAGTTAACAAAGGACAATGAAACCATCAAGACGGCTGCCTCCTCCAAAGTGGCCGAGCTTCTGGAGAAGTACAAAGCTGTGGGCAAGGACATGGAACGGGGCACGGTCACCCACACCAAAGCTGTTTCGGGTTACCTACAGGAGGAATCTCAGAATACGGAGAAGAAATGTACCAAATCTGTGCAGTATAAGATTCTGGAGAGCAGGGTGCTGGACTCCAAAGACTCCTGCAGTACTTACAAAATGCATGGAGAGTTGGACAGAGCATTTGGAATGGCCTCATCCACCCCCCAGCTTGGGGACACGTTGAGTAAAGATCCCCTGGCACATCTTGGCACTAAGGTGGACAAGCTGTCATCCCGGTTTTACCCCATCGAAAACAAACCTCCTCTTCCAGAGAAGGAGAGCCTGATATTTGTAGGAGACACTCAGAAATTGGCTCTTCCGGAGAAGAAGGATAGAGTGACCTTCAGAGAAGACTCTCCAAAATTAGTCAACACAGAAATGAAGAAACCACAGGTGAGGACAAGTACTACGTCCTCAGTTCTAGAAAGCCTGTCTAGAAGTCAAGGGTCTGACAGCTCTCTCAACAAATCTGAGGAAGACTGTTCAAAACAAGAGCAAAATCCCATGGAGTTTTTAAGAAAAGGATCACTACGACTGAAGCAGCTTTTGAATCCAAAAGGTGAAAAGAAATTGGAGGAGGAACCTGCTTCTGAGAGTGGGAAATGTGACAAGCAGGCAGTGGTGCTCAAACGATCATCCATAGGGGACTGCCAGGAAGCAATGGAGGAAGAAAAACCCCACAAATTCGCAGCACCGCTCCCCGCCAAGAGCAGCCAGACAACGCAAGGGAGGTTCCCGTCCTCCACAGCCAACATCCTATACAGCAGCAACCTGCGAGACGACACCAAGGTGATCCTGGAGCAGATCTCTGCCAACAGCCAGAAGAATAGGGCCGAGCTGGCCAAGCAGCTGCCATCCACCAGCAACCCTGACCTCTCCAGGTCAACCACAAGCTTGGAAAGAAAAGGGGAAAAGGAGAAAAGCTGCAATATCCACAGGTCTGAGAGCTTTGGGAGCCAGAAACGGAACCTGCAGCGGCAGCCGTCAGAGGACAGAGACACCCTCCTGAAGAAGATGGAGAACATGCGGAAGGAGAAGCGAGTCTACAGCAGGTTTGAGGTGTTCTGCAAGAAGGATGAGCACACGAGTCCCAGTGAAGAGGAATATGACACAGATGCCAAAGACAAGAAAATGGGAAAATTCATGCCCAAAATCCTGGGGACCTTCAAGACCAAAAAATGATCCTAGAAATCCTATTTAATTCCATTTAATCACTGACTGTCACAGGGAAACAAGGAAGAAACTTATCTATGATGGCTACAAACTCCAATGGCAATGCTCTTCTTGATTAGTGAGCAGAAATGTATCCAGCATGAGCCTCCCACAGCACAGTTTGCTCAATAAAGTCAGGTGGTATCAAACAACCTTATCACAGTATGTTCCAAATAAAACAATTAAAATACCAATGTGCTTAAAAAACAAGTCTCTGCTACTGTACAAAACTAAGTGATAGTCTCTGTTAAACCCAAGGAATATTTTCAGCAGACAGTGCTATTCAAATTTCAGAAAAAAAGTGAAAACCAGAAAATTCAACACTTGAGTTTGGGCCAGAAAAGATAAATACATACAGACACACACACACAAAGGTATTAACTGGAAAAAGTATTTAAAGCTCAGTGGTTTCTCAGGTGCAGTTACACTTTTTCTGTACCTCACAATGAATCAGACACAGGAGGCACCTTTTTGAAGGTTTACATACAAAACAAATAGTTGTAATCAACATTTTGGCCTCATCTGTGGTTCTCATCTTCTCCAGCTTTTGTGTTTACTAGTTTCTGAGCCTTTGGGATCGGGTTTGTTCCCTTGTGTAAAGGGAATTACCTGCTTTAGGGGCTGAGCTCAAAGAAACTGCTGAGGTGCTCTTGATGGAGAAGGGCTTGGTTTTAGGAGGCCTTTTCAGGTGAGTCTGAGTTTAAATAAGCATCTAAAGTCCTGCTTTGGCCAAGCAGTGGCTTCCTTGAGAGTGTAACTGTAGTTCATGAGGTGACAGGTCTGGAGCAGCTGAGAAAGCTGGGGCGGATAACAATCATTCATCACAGGTAGAGTAAAACTTGAGGGACAGAGACAAGAGCTTCAAGTTAATCAGGAAAATGTATCCAAAATCATCACTGAAACAGGAATATAAAGTTTCCTGTAGTCCCACTGTAGACTGGCAACACCTTTACAATGTCTCAACAGTAGTATCTTATGAAACTTTGCTTTCTGAAAGCAAAACCAATAAAAATGACCAATTATTCATTGAAGAAGACAGCCCTACCAATAGGCAGTTTCTCTCTCAACACAGCAAATGTGGCTTGGAAGACAAAGATTTTCTGCAGTGCAATATAAAGGATTTATTATTACAATATTACTTACTAGAGAAGCTGTTAAATATTGTAGAAGAACCCACCTGTATTTCAAATGTTTTTCTATTTGATTTTAACAAAACCAGACCATAATGAATTCTGTTCATCTAGCCTAGAACAGTCATAGAAATGAGTGAAGGGCTGTAAGACTATCTGTGAAGAGTTAGGTCCTCTTGGTGTTCAGAGAAGTTACCTGTTCTGCTCAAAAAAAAATCCACCATTTAGACAGACTGCTGAAGAATCCTGGAGTGGGTTGGAAAGGACCTTTTAAAGGTCACCCAGTCCCACCCCCTGCCATTGGCAGGGATACCTTCCACTGTCCCACATCGCTCCAAGCCCTGCCCAATCTGGCCTTGGACACTTCCAGGGATGGGGCAGCCACAGCTGCTCTGGGCTCCCTGTGCCAGGGCCTCACCACCCTCACAGGGAAGGATTTCTCCCCAGTATCCCATCTGACCCTGCCCTCTGGCAGTGGGAAGCCATTCCCCCTTGTCCTGTCCCTCCACGCCCGTGTCCAAAGTCTCTCTCCAGCTCTCCTGGAGCCCCTTTAGGCACTGGAAGGGGCTCAAAAGTCTTCCTGGAGCCTTCTTTCCTCCAGACTGGACACCTCCAGTTCTCCCAGCCTATCTCCAGAGCAGAGGGACTCAAGCCTTCCGAGCATTTTCTTGGCCTTGCACTAGGCCTTGCTGAGCTTCAGGAGGTTCCCCTGGACCCTGAATATGTCTAAAAACCACTCAAGTATCAGAATAATGCAGTTTTCTGTGGTTTTTGCAGTAATTCAAACAAGGAGTGTGAAGTGACAGCATTCACTGTTCTCAGGGTGTGAGAGCAAACACACTGTGTCCTTGCCTGCTGAGACTGGAAGGCGGAGCAGTAGGATTCCCTTTCCTATGAGCTTGTCCAAAGGAGAGGAGGACATTGTCCCAAGCAGTGAATAAAGCATTTCCTTATAGTTTGCTCTCCCCTGCTGCTCTTGCTCAGTCAGGGGTTGAGGGATGAGCTGTACTTCACCTGTCTGGAACATCTCCACAGTCACTGCTCAGGGTTTTTGGAGGCCTTTGCTATTGGGAGGCTCTGCAGTGCAGATTTACTGATGGTTCCATAGGCCTGGGAGTAGCTGCCCATGGATGCCCTTGGATCACCCGCAGCTCCCACATTTGCAGTGATCTGGAACATCTTTTTACTGGGCTTCAGAAGGGGACGAACATCTTTGCTGTGACACTGAGAGTTTCTGGGATTCTGTGTGAAGAAGAAAAGCCAAGAAAAGTTAATAAGCGAGAATCAGCTTTCTGAAGTGCAAACAGGACACAGGTTTGGCTCTCGTCAACACTATCCTCTCAGGAAACAAACATAAACTCAGGGCATGTGCAGGCTGATCTTCTCCCTCTTCTGCTCTTCTTGTCACAGAAAATTGGTCACAATTCCCTAAAGATCCTTCCAAATGCATTGGTCATGTCTACACCTGCATGTGCAGCAAGCTCCACAATCCCATCTTGGGGAATTAATGGCTTCTCTTCCTCTCAAAACATTTTGGAAGGGATTCCAAATCAGAGGGGCTGAAAGGTGGGCTACAAGTGTGCTACTGGAAGTGCTTGAAGGTTTCTGACAACCTGGACTAGTGGAGGTGTTCCTGACCACAGCAGAGGGGTGGAACGAGATAAGTTTTTAGGTCCCTTCCAACCCAGGCAGTTTGTGATTCAGTGAATCTGTGCTGCCTCCTTCCATACTCTTCCTCTGTCATAAGCTTCGTCCATCACCTCTGCAGGTGCCAGCAGTCACCAGGCAGCAGACAGCCAGCTCAGGAAAGAAAAAAGCAGGAGCAAGAGGTCATTAAAGAACCCAGTGAGGGGGAGGACTTTCCCAAGGAAATATGGCCAAAATCAGGGAAGAGGGAGGAGCTGAGAGGACAGGACTGACACCCTCACAGCTCAGCAACATCAACCCATTAGATCCACAGAATCATGAAATCAGAGAATCACTGAGGTTGGAAAAGCCCTCTAGGCCCATTGAGTCCAGCTGCTCCCCCAGCACTGCCAAGGCCACCACTGACCCCTGTCCCCTAGTGCCACATCCACGTGGCTGTTAAATCCCCCCAGGGATGGGGACTCCCCTCTGCCCTGAGGCAGTCTGTGTCAGGGCTGCATAGCCCTTTGCAGAAGAGTTTTTTCCAGTATCCAACCTAAACTTCTCCTGGAACCACTTGAGGCCATTTCCTCTCATCCTGTCACTTGTTTCCTGAGCAGACCCTGACCCCCACCTGGTTGCACCCTCTTGTCAGGGAGCTGCAGAGAGTGAGAAGGTCCTCCCTGTGCCTCCTTCTCTCCACAGCTGCTGCTGCAGCTCCAGACCCTCCTCCAGCTCTGTTCCCTTCTCTGGACACACTCCAGCCCCTCAGTGGGGCCCCTCCTTTCTTGCTGTAAAGAGCCCAAACTTGCCCCCAGGACTGGAGGACCCTCAGCAAGGTCTAGCATAGGGGACAGGTACTGCCCTGGGTGTCTGGCCACTTTGTGGCTGCTACAAGCCAGGTGCCACTGGCCTCTTGCCCACCTTGGCACACCTGGGCTCATGTTCAGCTGCTGTCATCAGCACCAGCAGGTGACCTTTTCCAGCTTTCCAGCCACTCTGCCTGGAGTACTGCAGGGAGTTGCTGTGACCCAGGTTACCACAGGTAAGGGCTATTAGTTAAGCTACTCACATTGTAAGAGTTCTGCACACTTGTAGGAGAGAGCCGAGTGTTTAGCCATGTGATTTGTCTCCCTAGTTTCTCATTGTTGGAGATTCTGGACTGTTGAGGTGGTGCAGAACAGTTCCTGATCCCAGCACCAGGATTTGCATTTCCTGCAGAAGGAAAAACATGAGAGAAAATAGGAAAAGCAGAAGAACACAGAACACATTGACTGAGGCAGGGACAGTCCCATACTCAACACTCATGCAACAGTGTTTTGTTCTTATGTCATTTCCCTCCCACACTTCCAGCCCCTCCTTTTACCATGCAAATTCCCTTCATTTCTTTTACAGCACTCATGCTCTCTTCCCCACACTAACACCCCCAGGTGGGTTACACCCCAGTGTAGGAGGGTGGTACTCACTCTGCACAGTGGTGTGTGTGATGGGGTTGTACATCATCACACTAATCTGTGATGTCTGACCCAGAGTTCTGGCCAAATCCTTGCTCTGGCTGGACCCTGCTGGCCGGACCCCAGCTGTGGCTCCAGGCTGTGAAGGGTTTAGCAGAGGGGGTGCTGGCTCTTGCTGGCCTTTTCTGGTGGGTGCAGCCACTGAGCTGAAACCTGGCAGAAGTGTGCTGGACTCAGACTGGCTAAGCTGAATGTTTTCTCTCTGCCCTTGCTCCTTTGGAAGGCTCTTTGACTTCTTTTCAAGGATCATCTGCAGAACAGAAAAGCTATTTAGACTTTACACAGCAATACAGCAGAAAAATAAAACATCAAAACAAAGAGGAATACTTATAAATATTTGCAATTTATTTTACAGGGTAAGTAACAAGTATAATTTTGGAACTAGATGATCTTTAAAGTACCTTTCAACCCAAACCATTCTATGAATTTTTCTCAGACATCATGCTTCAGAGATTTTTCTTTGCTCTGTGGGAATTTTACATGTAAAGGTCCCTCAAAGATTAGGACAGTATGGAACTGATCAAACAGCCAGATGTAACTGTGCCAGCAGGTACAGAAAGCCCAGGTGAACACAGAGACAAGACAATGACAGAATTTGTTAAGTGTGTGAAAGAATGGCAGGTTACCTGGAGGATTAGGATTTGGGAAAATAGGATGAAAGTACCTCATATAATTTATTTCTATATTCTGCCACAGACAGCTGGACATCATCACCCAAAGGAAGGATCACATCAAAATCCAAAGAGGGCTCCCTGGAAGGACAGTGGAATCTGAGGGAATGAGAACACATAATGTAATTCACTGACTGGAAACAGATAATTAAAATTTAAACAGAATTGTTAAATAATTTTGTATAAATAGGGCTGGAGAAAATAAAGATTAGCTTTGCCATTTTTTCTGTAATGCACTTAAAGAAAATGTGTGCCAAGAGCAGGTGTGTAACGTCTCAGAAGACATCAGGGGAAGCTGCACACTGGTGTCACTCTCACCTGCTCACATAAGGATGCTGCAGAGCCTCCTCTGCTGTGAGCCGTTTGTCAGGGTTAAAGACCAGAAGTTTCTTCAGCAGATCCAAGGCAGGCAGTGGAGTGGAGGATGGGAAGATCTCCTCAAATGCCACTCGCTGCCTAGAAGTCAGAAAAAAATGATACAAGCTCTCAGTGTCTAATCTCCAGTGAAGGCAGGAGTGACAGTTCCAGGATCGCATCAAGGTGATACCAGGCACAAGTTCACTCACAAAGTGGGTCATAATCACTGAATCCTAGAATGGTTTGGCTGGGAAGGGACCTTAAAGCTCATCACTTCCCAGCCCCATGATCCCCCAAATCTAGAGATTATAGAAACACAGTTCTCTGTCATTTACAGAGAAGATAAAATTTAAAAATCTGTATTTTTTATTTAAAGAGACAACTTAGAGCCCCTTCCGGTGCTGTAAGAGGCTCAAAGGCAGCTGGAGAGGGACTTTGGACAAGGGTGTGGAGTGACAGCACAAGTGGGAAGGGGCTTCCCACTGCTAGAGGGTAGGGTTAGAGGGGCTACTGGGAAGGAATTATTGCTTGTGAGGGTACTGAGGGACTGGAATGAGTTCCTGGAGAAACTGTGGCTGCCCCATCCCTGGAAGGCCAGGTTGGATGGGGCTTGGAGTAGCCTGGTCTAGTGAAAGGTGTCGCTGTCCATGTCAGGGGGTGGAATGAGATGAGCTTTGAGGTCCCTTCCCACCCAAAGGTTCCACGACTCCAGGGTCCTACATTAGATGATCTGAGACACACAAACACCTCAGGCTTACCTGGAACTCATGTGCTTAATAACTGAAGCCTTGTACTCCGACTGCAGAGCCAAAATATCTGCAGGAATAAAAACATAATGTTACTGCCAAGATGAAGATTAGCAGAGCTGCACAGTTTATGAAGGAAAGCCAATATTTGATATTAACATAGGAAATTATCCACACAGAACTTGGTCGGAGATCTACGGAAGGGGGATGGAATACTTACTTACAAATTTTCTAAGCTGATTTTTGAATTCCTATTTATTAATCATACACTTCATAAACTTGTATTCTCATAGTAACAGATGCAGAAGCACCACAGTATCTGAATTTCTGATTTTTCTCTAACACTGACATTCAAGATGAAGATTTTAACTTCTTTGGAAAGGTGCCAGAGTGAATGAGAGATACCTTTTTCCCTGACCCAGCCAGGCTGCTTTCTTCCACTAAACCCCTTCTCTAGATCCCTTTCCCCACTGCAGAGTCCTACCTTCTGGGGATGGAGCAGGGATGACCCTCAGGATCTGCTCTATTTGGTTCATTGTTGATGTTCCAGGAAAAAGAGGCTTTCCAAGCAGCATCTCTCCAAGAATACAGCCAATGCTCCACATGTCCACACCCTTAGTGTAACTACAAACAGAAACCGAACAGAGGTAGGATTAAATCAAGCAAATATTTTCCTGTACCTGGTATTCACATCACCTACATTGATTTAATCGCTAGAAAGTGTGCTTGGTGACTTCTCAAATATAAATTGAATAACATTTGGGAATCATGAGACTGGCAATCATGAAACAGAAAGGAGATTTATCCTACCCAAAGTCTAGTCTAAGACACCATAAAAGGAAATATATTACAGGGAAATGCTAGAACAAGGTAATATATTAAAGGTAATGCCAGAACAAGGTATTATGTCCTTTTCATATAACCAAGAATGAAGATACACATTGTTCTTTGGTCAAAATGCACGTACAAAGTAGTTAGAATTACTTAAGAATTACATTTTTAAGCAAAGTAAATGCCAAACAACGGGTATAGGACAGTTTGCAAAACACCCACATTTAAAATTCGGGATAATAACCTGCATCTATTTATTGACTTTTCTGGCTTTTCATATGTAATTTTTAAAAAAAGGACTAAGACCGACTAACAGGCAGCTGGTTTAACATTTGATTTAGGGAATATTTTGTGAATGTCTATCAAAAAACACTGCTTCAATTTGGAAAAGAGGATTCACGTTCTCAAGCATATTTTGTAAAGTTATGGGTTTAAGGGAGAAGAAATAAGTGTGGTGGAAGAAAGGGTGACAAGCAGATGAGCTGCTCATGTATGTCCACTGACACTCTAAGAACACAGGAAGGACATGTACATGTTCAGAAGAGGTTTTTGTGTTGCAGAAATTTAATTGTACACTGAGAAAACACACTGCTGACATGACACTGCATCTGCTGACACTGACAATGAAAAGACTGAAGACTTTTAGACAAAAAAATGTGCAAGTGGTGAAGTGCCAGGCTCCCCTCCCCTGCCCTGCCCTGACTCACCGGCGGGAGGCCAGCAGGATCTCGGGCGCTCGGTACCAGCGCGTGGCCACGTACTCGGTGAGCGCGGGGCTGGGCTGGGGCTCGCCCCGCTGGCACAGGGAGCGAGCCAGCCCGAAGTCACACAGTTTCACACAGCACTGGGCATCCAGCAGCACGTTGGAAGGCTGCATGGGACACAGCAGAACTAATGAGCCTTTTACTCTCTGAATAGCAGGTTATTATCAAGGTTATTTTACTAGTCTCCTACATTTCTTCATACTTTTCCTACAGAGACAGGCTGGGACAGCTGAGGCTACGGGGACAGAAGGAGACCTTACAGCCCCTTCAAGTGCCTAAAGGGGTGCCAAGAGAGCTCGAGAGGGACTTTGAAAACAACCTGAACAGCACAAGGGGGAATGGCTTCCCACCGGCAGAGGGCAGGGTTAGATGGGATTTTGGGAACTGGCAAAGGGCAGGGTTAGATGGGATATTGGGAAGGAATTCTGCCCTGTGTGAGTGGTGAGGCCCTGGCACAGGTTGCCCAGGGAAGCTGTGGCTGCCCCATCCCTGGCAGTGTCCAAGGCTGGACACAGCTTGCAGCAACCTGGGATAGTGGAAGGTGGCCCTGTCAATGGCAGGGGGTGGGAACAGGTGGGCTTTGAAGGTCCCTCCCATCCCAAATCAATCTGTGATTTTATTTAGTGTTCAACAGAAAACTGGAGTGAAGGATACAAAACATGACTGAAATGTACCTTCTGATCCCTGTGAATAACATTCCCTGAGTGGATGAATTTAGTTGCCTTCAGGAGTTGGTAGAGAATATAACACTTGTGGATGTCTTTCAGCAAATTCCCCTTCTTAATCACAGCATGTAAATCAGTCTCTGTAATACACCAGGAATATATTGACATCAGTAAATATCAGTAGTATCATGAACATTCACTATCAAAGTGATAACAAAGATAACTCCTAAGAGAGGCTGAGTTTGAGTGGCTGCTGCAGTGCTGAGTCTCACCCATGGACTCGAAGATGAGGTAGATGTCCTTGTCATTCTCTGCTGGGATAACATCAAGCAGCTTGATGATATTTGGATGTTCTCCAAATTCCTGCACAGGGAAGAGACCCAGCTGTCAAAATCATGTGTTTTGCTTGTGAATCTTAAAAAGGGACAATATTTCAGTTTGTATTACTGTCTAGAATAAACGTTAACATGCTTTTTTTCCTCCATTAGGCTTCTTCTGAAATAAACTTAAAAAAAGGATTTAAGTTTGTTCCATAGTAGGAAACCAGTCAGCTAATAAAAAAAAAAATAATCTCTGTTGAATGAGACATTAGTTCTAACACTCCCTCTATACCATTTATAATAAAATCCAGTCCCCTTTATGCACCTGACATTTCCTACTGAACCAAAGAATTATTGTGGCATGAAAATAGATCATAGCTGTCATCAACATTCATAGTTAAAACCCCAAACAATCAGAACATGGCAATCTAAGGGCTGGCTCAGACACTCACAGGCTGCACTGAGGAACTGGCTGCATGGAGATCAGACAGCACACAGAAATACCTGAACACAGGTATCACTGCAGGTGGAGGCCATCCTCACATTTCTGCAGACTGACATTGACATTTCCCATGACTGACATTTGACAGACTGACATTTCCCATGACTGACATCATGGGATCATTAAGTTCATCCCCAGCTTTAACAGCTTTTATTTCCCACTTCTGTGCAAACAGGGATGCCATAAACACTTCATAATACCGTGACATTTTATAATGTGTAACATCCAGGAAAGCTCCCAAAACAACACATTCACCTGCAGCAACCTGTGAAAACACACTCACAAGGCAGTGAGACTCAGCCAACCTACCACATACTTTGTTTTCATTCTGAGCATAGCCACAACACCCATCCAAATGATCTAAAGAAGGTTTTTACCCTAAAGGGGATATTGTTCTAGAGATGCAGCCAAATCTGGACAGTGTTAATTGAGTGCTATTTAAGAAGGAAAATTCCACTACCTTGCCCTACAACTGATAACAGAAAGTCATAGCAGAACTTTAATCTGTACTAAAAAACCACGTTACCTTGAAAACATACTTGTCAGGGCCAGCTCTATTAATCTTTGCTTAAAGAATAATAATGCTACTAACACACTTACTAAAATGACATTCTAAAATTGGCCTAAAATACACCCATAGATCTACAACTACACTGAACAGCAAACACAAAACCTGCAAGCAATGACAAGAGCATCAGAGAATCATTCACACCCCAGATTCTACAGCAACTTCTCAATTAGAATAATTGAGATACACAACACACAACAATAACCTAGTCAATCAAATGACCTTGTGATCAACATCAAGATTGAACAAAACAATTATTATGCACAGACAAACAAGACAAACATGCAGTTGTGAATAACAGAGTATTTTTCACATATTTTCCTTTCTGAGCGCTCAGTCTTGAACCTCAAGAAAGAGGTTTAAAATAGGAGGGAAAACGAAAATTCTTAATGTCTATTGAGCACCAGAAGTTATGGAAGTATGGGCTGAACAGCACATGAACTTCCCTCTGCCTGCCCTATGCTGCCAAGTGACTCCTCTTTTCCTTCAGAAGAAATATCCTTTTTTCCCCTGCTCCTACTCCCATCCATTCCAGGAGTGCTGCATCTTCAGAGATTATCAAAGTTCTAAAGTAGTTAATTTCTAAGGAACTGTTCATATTTTTAGCTTTAAAGTTTGCAGCTTCTATTTCAGACTTCAAGAATGACTAAAAAGGAAAAAAAAAAAATCTCTTTCCTACTTAAACTTGGCAGTCTTAGGAAATACCTCTTCTATGAGCCCTGCCTCACTTGTGTCCTTAGAAAATCACAAGCTATAACAACATTATTCCAAAATATTGATGTTTCTACATGGAAAGTCTAAGGAGGAGTGGACAGATAACTGGAATGCCACTAAGGTCAATTATAATAAGGTTATTTATATATATTATAATAAGGTTATTATAATAAGGTCAATTATATCAAAACAAGAGTAGTCTTAAGTTATTCCCTGCAGAACTTCCCTTTTTCTTTTGGTTAGATCATTTTAAGTGATTAAATTGCTTACAGCATGATGGAGGAAAACAATTTTGGAGTGTAAATCCCTCTCCCACCCTAGCCATCCTCCAATCATGGCAGTTAAAATGTAAGAGAAAACAGTTTCTATCCACAAAGCAGCAGTAAGTGACAGAAGGTGCTGATGTGCTGTGCAGCAGACACATTACTAAAAATGGGGAAAGAGTAGAAACAAGCCCAAATGGAGAGTGTTTCATTCAGGTGGGTTCACCCTGAAAGGCTCTTTGCCAAGATGGTGCAGAAAATAAACTAAAGACTTATCAACACTAATCAATGACTTCTGCATTTTGGAAAACAGTGGGAAGAAAATACTTAGACATCAGAGATAATAAAAAATCAGAGAAGAGGGGGAACATGGGCATTACCTGCAGGAACATAATCTCTCGAAATGTCCTCTAGAAATAAAGAAAAAACATTTTATTATCACCTCAAGAGAACAGCAGAACAGAGATACAGTTCAATTACAGGGTTAAATTCACTCCTCTTTTGTATATGCCATGATACACAAAGCTTGATATTTATTGCTTGTTTTTATCCCAATATAACTGCAGACTGTATTGTTATGTGCATAATTATCATCTTTCAGAGACAAAAGTCGTGAAAATACTTATGGAATCCCACCACATCTCAGAACACATCAGGACAGTAATTTCTCACCTGAGCATCTGTTCTGTTCCTGAAAGCATCAAAAATCTTTTTAACAGCAACAGTTTCTCCTGTCTGGCGGTCAGTTGCTCTCCAGACGATACCATAAGCCTGTGGAGAAGCAGGACAGGTGAGCAGAGTGATGACACCTGCACACAGCCCAGGCCTGCAGTGGAACCAGAACGTGCTCAGAGATGGACTGGAGCAGAGGTGATGGGAGCCACATGGAAGACAGATAGATTAGGCCAAGTAGACAGACTCAAGAGACACACTGAGAGGGTTGGGATTGTTCACCCTGGAGAAGAGAAAGCTGCAGGGAGAATTTAGAGCTTCCAGTGCCTGAAAGGGCTCCAAGAGAGCTCAGGAGGGACTTTGGACAAGGGCCTGGAGGGACAACACAACTTGGAAGGGCTTCCCACTGCCAGAGGATAGGGTTTAGATGGGATTTGGGAATAAGTCCTTCCCTGTGACGGTGGTGAGGCCCTGGCACCGGTTGCCCCAAGAAGCTGTGGCTGCCCCATTGCTGGAAGTGTCCAAGGCCAGGCTGGATGGGGCTTGGAGCAACCTAGGACAGTGTAAGGTGTCCCTGCCCATGGCAGGGGGTGGGAATGAGCAGGCTTTAAAGTTTCTTCCAACCCAGAATGTTCTGTAGTTCAAGGAATCTGTATGAAGAGCAGCCCTGAGAAGGACTTGGGGGTGCTGGTGGATGAAAACCTGGCAATGAGCTGACAACACGCAGTAGCAGCCCAGACAGCCAACCATGTCCTGGGAGGCACCAAAAGGAGGACAGCCAGGATTTGACAAACCAGGGGATCGGGCCCAGCTGGTGCGAGGCTGTGACAGGCAGGTCCTGCCCGACCGGTCTGGTCTCGCTCTGTGACAGCGTGACCTGGAAAGGCTGCATCGATGGGATGGGATGGATGGGCCAGTGATCTTGCTCTTGGGTCACAACAACCCCATGAAACATGCCAGGCTTGGGACAGAGCGGCTGGGAAGCTGGAAAGGACCTTGTGGTGCTGGTGACAGTGGCTGAACACGAGCCCAGGTGTGTCCAGGTGGCAAGATGCCAATGGCACCTGGCTTGTACCAGCCATGGTGTGGCTGGCAGGTTAAGAGAGATCATTCTTCCCCGCATTTGACTTTGATGAGATTCCCAGCTGGAGCATGGCATCCAGCTTGGAGCTGCTCAGCAGAAGAAGGACATGGAGCAGTTTGAGCAGCTGCAGAGAAGGGCCACGGAGATGCTCCAAGGGCTGGAGGCCCTCTGCTCTGGATCCAGGCTGGGACACCTGTGGTGTTCAGTCTGCAGAAGAGAAGGCTCCAAGGAAAACTTACTGTGCTCTTTCAAAACTGAAAGGGGGGCAGTAAGAAGGATGGAGAGAGACTTTTTACCAAAGTCTGTAGTGACAGCATCCCAGAATTGCTGATGGTGGAAAAGCCCTCCAAAACCACTGGATCCAACCACTAACACAGCACTGTCAGGTCCAACACTAAACCTTTTTTTTCAATTAAAAGCTGTGCTGTCTATTAAGGGAACGGGAACTTCTACTTGAGTTTTCCCTATTCTGCATGACTGTGATACTTGAAAATGATGATTACTCAGTCTCACCTGTGGTACAGATCCAGTTTTTTTATTTTAGGCCATAGATTTGAATCTGGACTTTCCACAGACTAGGAGCTGCTTTACCTTTGCACAAAGGGATCACATCCTGCTCAGAAATGCCCATTTACTGTTTACATACTTGCTCAAAGCAAAAGAGCTGCAATGTATGATTGTAGTAATTAAACACTCATGTAAGGACATCAAGACAGGCTTCCCAGTAACATCTGTGGTTCTGGAGCATGGCACCAGGACCTTTGCCACGCATCAGGCAATACACAGTTGTACAAGTACTTCAGGTAAGTGCTACAGTACTACCCTGCTGGGAACTGGGAAACAGCCTCGAATTGTGTCAGGGGAGGTTTAGTTTGGATATTGGAAAAAACTCTTCTGCAAAGGGCTATGCAGCCCTGACACAGACTGCCTCAGGGCAGGGGGGAGTCCCCATCCCTGGGGGGATTTAACAGCCACGTGGATGTGGCACTAGGGGACAGGGGTCAGTGGTGGCCTTGGCAGTGCTGGGGGAGCAGCTGGACTACACAGGCTCAGAGGGCTTTTCCACCTCAGTGACTCCTTGACTCTGTGAACGTAATGAGGGAAATACTTAAATACTCGTATCAACGCAACTAAATGATAGCAAAGAGCTGCCAGAATAGAAAAGCAGATAACTCGGGAGGGTTTAGAGACTGTCTGAGAAATTACCATTGGCTTATGTATAAAAATACAGTTTATGGAGAAAATATTACTTGATGCAGCACGATCTGAAGTGATGGCGTTACAATGTAGAAGGATTTAGCAGGCACACAGAGAATGTACTTTGAGACTCAGATCTGTTTTGCTATTTACTTTGTACAACCCCCCGGAGTTCCCCTGGGTCACCTGGAGCTTCCAGCGGGCCCTGAGCGACAGACAGAGTTCCCACGGGTGCCTGAACTCCCAAACACACTCTCAACTCCCCCGGGCCGCCTGGAGCTCTCACGGTGCCCTAAACTCCACGGGCCCCCCGAGCTCCCGCCACCACCCCAGCTCCCCCAGGGTCGCACAGGCTCGCCCCCGCCAGGCACTCACCCCCTTGCCCAGGCGCCTCTTGATCTCGTACTTGCGGCACACGAGCGGCTCCACCTCGGGTGGGCTCATGGCGGCACCTCCCTGTTGGCTCCCGCTGCCATGGCAACGGCCCCGCGCATGCGCACACCGCCGCGGGGCCCGCCAGGGGGCGCCGTGAGACGGAGCGCTGAGGGAGGAGAAGGAGCGGGGAGAGGGAAGGAGATGGGAGGAAAGAAGAGGAGAGCCCTTTGCAGGGCTCCGGGAGAGCCGGAAAGGGGCTTGGCACTCGGGCCTGGAGGGACAGCACCAGCGGAATGGTTTCCCACTGCCAGAGGGCAGGGATGGGATCTCGGGAAGATAATCCTTCCCTGTGAGGGTGGGCAGCCCTGGCACAGGGAGCCCAGAGCAGCTGTGGCTGCCCAAGGCCAGGCTGGATGGGGCTTAGAGCAGCCTGGGGCAGGGGGAGGTGTCTCTGCCGTGGCAGATTGATGGGACTGAGTTTTAAGGTCCGTTCCAAGGTAAACCATTCTGTGATTAAATGCTACTTCTTGGGATTTTTCTCCCCCAATTTTGATTCTGCCTCCCTACCCCCACCCAATTCCAACTTTTCTGATGAGGCTAAAGTTTATTTAATGACACTTTTCAGTCAGAGTTCGGACTTTTGTCATGTTCTCTAGAGCTTTGCTTTTTTTCCTTGGGTTTTATAGAGAAGATTTCTAATCCATGTCCAAATTAGATGGTTGAAATCAAAATTGCCAAGCCAAATGCACTCACTAGATACTATGTTGTGACTTTTTTTTAGTGAGGATATTATGAACTTGGATTTAGTGCAATGGATTTGTATTACTGTAGATGTTTCTTTGCGATACGACTTCAGTTTTGTTAGTGAACTGACATCTTTGGTCATGCAGGGATTTGGATTGCTGGTGTATGCTTCCATCACTGACATAATTCATTTTGTGTGCAGGTTTCTTTTATATAACAACAAATTCTGGCTCTTACAAAGAGGCTTATTCCTCTCAGCCCCTGATTTTTAAGAAATCACATTCAGTTTAGTTTTAAATGTTCATTTAGGATTCCTGAAGGGACTCACTAATTCCTTTAGGCCATATTGTTTCTGTCTAATGGGATACATTTATCTGCTTTGTCCTGCTCATAGAGACATACAGTTGTGTGTGTGCACTAGCAGCAGACTCCAAAGTTCAGGTCTGAGTTGTGACAATTGTGGATTAGATTGTGGACAATTGTGACTTAGTTGTGCTGTCCTGTGGATGGTGGTGATGAGAAGAACCCTTGTATTGTATGAGCTTCTGCTCAAGCTCCTAATTCTTGTTAACTTGATGTTTAAATTTTATTTCGAGAAGAAACTTTAACCTATTGTGAAATTTTCTGGATTGTTAAAGATGATAAATTTTAAAGCAGGATTTGTGTGGCAATTTTTCTGGTATTTTTCTTCTGGATAAGCTTTTAAACAGTCCAGAAATTATTTCTCTATTTGAATGTACTGAACTCAGTAAGAACAATACAATGTCATGTTTTCACACCTGTTGGCTGTTTATTAAATACCATTGTGGAGAGGGGGTGGGTGCTAATTTACACTTTCATTACCTTTTTTTCATTCACTTTACATTATTTGAGTCTTGTCTGTTGAATAATACACACAACTGCACAAAAATATTAAATTAGTAATTCTCAGACATTTATGCTGAAAGCTTTTCCACTAGAATCTGGAGTCTTCTCTAAACACTTCAGTTCCTTCATGTTGCACATTGCATTTGCATACTCCAGATGAAAGCTCTGTTCTCCATTAGTAATTCCCAAAACTCACACAGATTCAGCTGGCAATCAAGGTAAAAGCAACTTCTCAAAAGTAGAAGACTGTTCAAGTCTGTGCTGTCCTGTTTCAGTGAAAGAGCAGTTACTCAAATAACAGCATGGATTTGTGTAGGAAGTGAACTAGGAATTTTTAATTTATTTTAAATTTAATTTTAATTGTTTAGTTCATTTTTAATTTAATCTACTGACTGAATTAGGATGTTATGCAGTGTCAATCTAAGTCTGTTCTGTGAATTGCAAAGTAAACTCAAGTTCACCTTGAGAAGAACAGAAAAATAAAAGTTCTTAATCAAAAGCTTCAGTAAATCTTAGCATGAAAACAGTATTTTAGTGCTGCTAATTTGGTTTTGGACAAAGGGATAGCAAAGAAAACCAGCTGTGAATGAGACTTGTATGTGTTTTCAGAGGCTGCAAAAACACCTTACAGGAGCCAAACACCTACAGGAGCCAAATCAGTTTTATGCCCACTGCATAACTCTGCAATGTCCTGTGAGTCTTTTGTAGCAAGTGGTAACTTTAAAAAGTAGTATTTAGGGGACTTCCTAGCCATCTGCAGGGCTTTGTGATAATAGGAAGTGAAATGGAGGAACTTTGGAGCCTGGTTACTTACAAATAACTGTTCTGATGAAGGATGAGGAGATGAGACCTCATGCCTTATTTTGATGGCCATGTTGGAAATAATAAGAGAAGATTTTGCAAGTGTGTACTTTTGTGGACCTGAACAAAAAGTGGGGCCAGGAAATTCTGAGGTACAAGTGTAGCTGTGCTTCAAATTGTTTTCTCTGTGAAGAAACACCATAAACACAGACTGGAGCAGACTGGTTTCTGTGGGCTGTTTGAAAGGAGCTTGGGGGATTGGATTAGTCCAAAATCTCAACTGGAAAGAATTTAATATGAAGCAAGAATTACAGGGTTTATGCATGCTGTAGTGAAGAGCTAACCAAATACTGCCAGGAGCCTTTCAGAAACATGCTCAGCCACGTTCTAGGAGCAAGGGGCTTTGCTCTCCTCCTGTCTAACTGATGGAGGGACTGCATCTCTGAGGTGTTTCCAGTGGCTGCTAGAGCAGACTGCAGTGTGCCAGCTGAGTCAGCTGAAGAAAGCAGAGGCTGTGCCTGCAGGCAGGAGGAAGGGCTCTTGTGTGGCAGATGGCTTCTATGTGGCAATTTGGATTATAGGCGCAGTGCAAGTAATTTAACTGCTGTGTGTTCTATTTCAGTTTCCTAAGAACAAACAGCACTTATCCTCACTTCTAGGAATTTCTTCACAGAAACTGGTTTGGATCTCACTGTAGAGAACATGATCCAAAGCTTTACTTCCTGCAGCAGTGTTTCCTCATTTGAATCCCATTGCTATCCCACTCTTTGAGCTGCATGTTGTTTTTGATGTCTTGGTGTTGCCAGCAATTCACGAGTTGTCTGATGGGGTAAAAAGGCACCTTGCACTCTGCTGTGTAGCGCTCCAGAGGTCTGATGGTGATGTTGTGTTCCTTTTGGACATATCTTAAACATGTAGGAAAGGCAAAGGGTGAGGCAATAAAAACAAGTTTCTTGACAGATTCATAAGTGAAAGTATGAATATTCATAAAAGACTAAGAGAGAAGCCATGGTAGTTTGTTCCACAGGTTTTCATTTGAGGAAGATAAATTTGGAGACCGGAAATACCTGAAACTGTGTATCTGCAACAGCTACAATTGAGGGATGCAGGGTTTAAATTCTGGATATAAATAACATGCTGATGTTAGAAATTCATGTTAGGGGATCAGGATATATCCTTGCCACAATAAGTGTTCTGCCAGAGTTAGGTCACAGGAGTACAAATGCTTTTGCTTTATAATGAATTACACAACATAGTGCTTAGTTTTGCTCAGTGCCTACACTGTCAGACTCAAAAAGGGGTTTGGGTTTGGACAGTCTGGTTTGATGCTGACATTTCAAATCCAGAAGTTTTGTTTACTTGTGAAAACAATAAAGTGAAAAGGGGATAAACTATTTAAAATAGTACAGATAGTTAATACTGCCTAAAGATCAAGTTTTTGGGTTTTCACTCTTCACTTAATATTGTTATGGTAGTGTTTAAAAAATGGTCCTGAACTGGGGGGGAGATTAAATACTTCTTGTAACAGTGTGTAAAAACTCCATTCAGCATTACAGACAAGTATAGTGCATCATGGTCTGTTCAAATAATCTTAGGGCTCTGAAATTTCTTATACTTTGTAAGTTTGAAGGCTGGAACACTGCTCTTACTTCACTGCTTTGTGTCACCTGGCATGTCACATTTTTCAGGAGATTAAGTGAGGTAAATGCCAGTGGCTAGCTTTGGAGTATATGCAATGAAATAGGAACCATTGTGTAAAGGAATACATTTTGTATTGCAAGATAAGCAGCAAAACTCTGGATACTAACCTCAAATATATGGTTTTATAACTTGCTGATGCCTAATTTTACTCTAGTAGAGAAAAAAAACCCAGTTTCTTCATCTAGTCTACATTTCTCTTAACTCAGTTTATAGGAACCAGCATTTTTTCTTTTCTCATTTACTCAGAATATATGACTCAAACCCGGATAAAGCAGATACATTCCAGGTGGAGCACCTGGAATGTCTGAAGAATTACCAGAGTTGAAAAGCTGTGTCCCTCATAGTTAGTCACTTAAATCCAAATCTCCATGTAAATGCTGTCATAGCTGCATGGAAGCGAAAGCTGTAGATAACTTGAAGAGTGTTCAAATGCAAAAGAATTAATTCCAGGCAGAATGCTGGTTTCTATTTGCTTAATTTCACTATTTGAACAGTTTTGTGTGTGCCTTCAGGTTTATTTTTAAGTCCCTGAGTAGCAATAATTATGATCCTGACAGGCCTTATTAAAATTCAATGTTAAAATATTCAGACATTGATATATATTGTTCCAATATACACTATACAGTTTTAACTGTTTCCTATAATCGAGTCTTAAATCTTGAAAAGGAAAATTAACGCTTGTGTTTTTAAAAATAAAATAATTTAAGCAGTTTCAGGAGTGGAAGATCAAAACCTAATTTGTTGGAGAAGCACAGTGGTCTGATACTGAGAAAGCTCCAGAATTGTTTTGACTTTGATTTTTCTTACAGGCTGACAAGCTGTAGCATTTCTCTGACAACAAGAAATTAAGACAGTGGTTGCAAGATAGATGAAAATAGATCTGGCCTGAATGGTTGGTGCCTCATATATTTGTGTTTGCACTGTCAGATGCTGTACTAAGCTTTGTGACAATTTAAAATGTTTCTATATATATTTTCTATAATATATATATTATATTTATATATTAAAAATGTTTCTATATTTTGAAGTAAACCTCAGTGCATATCAGCCCATGTTTCTCCACACCTGGCTGGCCGTGCAGGTTGCTGCCAGTGTTCTCTCACCTGTCAGTGCAGGTGCAGGGCCTGTGGGCAGCATTGAGGGTGAAATACAAGGAGGAATTCTTTTTTTTCAATAATCTCACACAGATTATGTTAGGAATGTTACTAATAATTTATAGAGAATTACAGAAACACCTTCTGTGGCTGAGGATCTTTTTTGCACAGTAGCCTTAATAATCAGAGTATGTAGCATACAAAAACTCCACGAAATGCACGCTGTAGCTTTTGAGCATGAAATGCAGGTGCTTGCTGAGGTCTTTGCACCTTTACAGTGCTGTTTATGTGTGAAGGGTGCAAGGACCAACTCAAGAGCTTTATTTTCTTTGCCTAAAGTCGTAAACCTGTTTACAAGCATTTGAAGAAAAGGCTGTAACATACACCATTTATCTTAGTTACATAATGCAAGCTCCTAGCTTTTCTTTTTTGCAAGATTTTTTGTTTTTTCCTTGGAGGAAGAATCACTGCTGTACTGAATTCAGATCCTCGGTATTCTGCTGGCTGGTATCTGTCTTGTGTAATTTACTACACAGTGAATTTAAAGCTCTGAATAAATCTATTTGCCTGTCCTTTTTCCTCTGAAGTTGCAGGTCAGCCAAAACAACAGCTGGAACTTTCTACTGAACTGTTTGTGTATAATAGCAATGGAAAGCATTTTTTCACTCCTAAATTTGCAATGAAAACAATCGTGTGTACTATATTGTCTGTATCTGTATTATTTATATACAATCATCACTACACAGGACTAATTGTACAGAGAATAAAGCCATCGTGTCTGAGCCCACCCTGCTGCACAGCTGGCGACAAGTATCTTGTGCATTTCCGTACGGAAGACGCGTTTGTCCTGCACAAACAGCACGTACGGGTTGGGTATGCGCAGGATAAATAAAATATATCAGGAAACAACAGAAAAAAACAGGGGCTTTTAAATCCCGCTCCCGGCGTCCGGCCCTGCCGGTCCGCTGCGGGGCTCCGCCCTCGAGCAGCACCAATGGGCCCCGCCCCCAGCAGGCCCCGCCCCCAGCAG
>VZRH01004428.1:46382-62241 GCA_013397555.1 Urocynchramus pylzowi
GGCGAGCACGGCCCGGGCTATGCCGCCCCCGGCGCGGGGCTGGCCGGGGTCGGAGGGGCTCACCCGTCGGGAGCCGGCGCTGCGCTGCCCGCGGGGCTGCGGGAGGGGCTCACCTGGGTCCGATGGGTGTTCTCCCCGGAGGTGGACTGCGTCTCGGGAAAAGTCTTCTTCAGGGCGGCGGTGGGGCCCGGAGAGCTGCGGCAGCTGCGGTCGGGGGAGCGCCTGTTCCTGCTGCTGAAGAAGCACAGCCCGCTGCCGGTGTCCGGGAACAGAGGTACGGACACGGGAATCCTTGGTTCGAGTCCTGGTTACAACATTTGAGGTGTTAATTTTTTTACTGGTGGTTGTAGTTCTAAATGACAATAATCGATTCTGAAGTGTCTTTCATCCACGTGTGTTTTCATCATTTTTTTGACCTGAAATGGTCAAAAATTGTTTTCAATAGCTACCTTGTTTTCATTTTAAATTGTTTTCAATAGCTACCTTGTAGCCTGTATTCTGCCGGCACTGAGTGTATATGTGTATTTTGCACTCTCTCCCCAGCTCAGCCCCAAAAAAGAGAATACCCCACCCGAAAACCAAAGTTCAGTCCTGGATCTCTTCTGATTATTTTAACAAGAAGTCTTATTTTCTGTTAAACTAAGTGAATCCCGACCTATATCTTGTATCAATTTACTCCTAAGTACATAGCTTCCTTCTAGGTCTCAGTTGCTTCGGTCATGCTCTGTCAGTGCTGGAGTGAGAATTTCAAGTTAGATGGATTGATACCTGCCTGCTGGTGGATTTTTATTTGGGAGATTACCTTCCGCTTTGAGGATGAAATTTGATCATGATTTTAAGATTTTAAGTGATAACTAGAAAGACATTTTTTTTTTCCTTGACCAGCTTTGATGTATTTAAGTGAATTGGCCTCTGTTCCTCATGCCGCTCTTGTGGCTAGCTTGGGACTGCCCACATGTGTAGGTGTGTGTTGCAGGATTGAAGGCACAGTGATGAATGGGAAGCAGAAATTTTCTTTCTGAAAGAATAAACTTGGTTTTGCCTGAGATGACTCAAAGTAATTCATGTTTGTATCTGTCTTTCAATTCTGGAGAGTGTTCTGCATCGCTTAAACCTGGGCCAAGTGCTTTCTGGGGAGGGTGGCATGGTAGGCTGGTGCTCTGTCCCTGGGAATGACTCTCACAGGTGCTCTGGTTTTCTACAGCTGCTGAGTTCTTGTGCAGAATTCAACCCTTGTGTGATTTAGTCCTGGTTGTGCAGAGCTGGTAATCAGAGGGATGCTGGTGTGGCTCCTGGTGGGTGCTGAGAGCTCAGCTGTGCTTGTGATTCTGGACTCACACATGAATGAAATCTGAACACAGCTGCTGTGAACAGCTGTTCTCAGTCCCTAGAGAAGTGAAATGCCGAGGCTGAGGTACTTAACCCAAAACTGCTTTTTTCTTCAAGGGAAAATGCTTCATGAGATTAAAAGCCTTGTCATTGAGGACCCAAAATACTGGCTGGATATTATCTCTGTTTGGAGAAAGCTTCATGGACACAAGGGGAAGATAGATGATGGCTCTCAAGAAAACGCATTGGCTCTGAAGAGAAAGTCAGAAGAACAGGCCAATACTGCAAGTAAAAGGCAGAAAATGGAGCAAGTGAGAGCAATTGTGTCTGAGGAGTGTCAGGTGGGAGCTGGAGAGACCTGTGAGGCACCAGACAGAAGGAGCGGGCAGGAGTGCTGGATTGAGAGCAGGACTTCCTCAGAATTCCCTTCCAAAGGCAGTGGAGAGGATCCTGCTGCTAATGAGAAGCTTAGCTTCAGCTTCAGAGTGTCATGTCGCTGCAGTGGAGCAATTGCCAGAATACTGACTTCACAGGTATGCTGAGGTATCTGCTTTAAAAGAATTCAGCAAGGGTGAACAGAGATGTGTAGTTTGTTTGTCATTTCAGTTGTGTTGTGTCTTCTGGAATAATAAACTGATGTAAGCTTTTTCTGTATTTTCTCAAAAAAGCCCTTAACCTGCATTTACCTTAACAAGTGGAAATACAAATGCTGGTTTTGACTTCTGTGCACTATTACCCTTCATGTTTTTCAAATCAATACCTTTTGTTGAGGACAAGCAAAGGTAAGAGTTTGAGGGTCTGGGCCTATGGAGGCTGAGGAGTGATTGGATAATTTACAGCTACTTGAAGGGCCATTGCAAGGACCATGTGGCAGTCTGGACGAAGGGGTAAAAGCCAGTACTCACAGCTTCAGTTGCCTCTGGTTGAGTATTGGGGAGAATTTGTTCTTCAGGAATACAGCCCTGGGAGTCTTGGGAGAAGTGGAGGTTGGTCCTTGGGAAAGAATAGTGGCATGCAGTCCTCCAGGAGTCTCTTTCATTCAGTTCTCTTCCCATGTGGGCAGGTTACTCTTACTGGAAGGTGTCAGTAGTT
This sequence comes from Urocynchramus pylzowi, assembly GCA_013397555.1. Lineage (NCBI taxonomy): Eukaryota > Metazoa > Chordata > Aves > Passeriformes > Fringillidae > Urocynchramus > Urocynchramus pylzowi. The sequence goes on from VZRH01004428.1 coordinate 48,804, forward strand.
TAGTTTTTTTTTCTACTAAAGCTAGTATCTTGGTGAGGTGAGACACGTGAGCTTCCCTACAAGGGTGTTTGCCTAAATTTGTGCTGTGTTTAAACCTATACTCTGAAGGTAATCAGAGCTTTCTTTATGTAATGAAAGCATTAAAACTGTGAGTTGTAGTTGTGCATTTGCAGGTTTTCCGTTGTGTAATCTGCCTTAGAGCCACTGGAAGTATTTTGTGCATGTGATTAAGAATTCAAAAATGGTGGCAGTCACAGAATATTCTGAGTTGGAAGGGACCCACAAGGATTGAATCCAGCTCAAGTGAATGTTTTGTTGTGACTTGGTCAAGACTGGAACTTCAGCCTCTCCTCTCTTGCTGCAGCTGCGCGTTGGTTGTTTGCCTTGTGCTATGTTTGCTTTGCCCCTCACTCACCTGCTCTGCCCTGTTGAACCTCTTCTGCTTCTTGTGTGAGTTACTCTCTTAGGCATAGACTCTTCCTCAGTATTTCTGAGGGTTGTGCAGCTGAGGCTGTGCTCTGCAGTTTTCCCAGTTCTGTGTTTTTTCCTGCCTGTGACTGTTCTCCCCCTTGTAGGAGGTCGGAAAAGCCATTGGCACAGCGCTGGTGAAGCAGTGCGGGTGGCGTGCTGACCTGCGGGACCCTGACTTGGAGGTAGGGCTACTTGTGTGCCTGTGGAGGCTTCCAGAATCACCCTGACACCTTTGGTTTTGTTCTCTGCTCCCTTTACACATGGGACCATGGCCTGTCCCTGCTGGTCTGCCTGCTGCTGAATTTACCTGGAAATCAGCATGTGTGTGTGCCTTCCAGAGCTCTGGCATGAACCCCAGCCTGGCTAGGTGTGCCTGTGTGGGAGGGGAAGGATCCCCAGAGGAGGAGTTGCAGGATCTAGCACCCTCAGTCTGCTGGACTCTGACTGTGTGGAAATGGAGCTCACCTGAGCCATGGGATGTCTGTGAAAGGATCTCCAGAGGAGGAGTTTCAGGATCCAGCACCCTCACAGACTGCTGGACTCTGACTGTGAAAATGGAACTCGCCTGAGCCATGGGGTGTCTGTGGCCTCTGGAGGGGAAGGGAGCAGGCAGCACGGGCTGTTCTCATGGAGCTGGACTTGAGAATGTCACAGACAAGGCTCCTCCACAAATAGCAAACAGCTCCCTTTGTGCACCTTTGCTGGTGCAGCTGCTCAGAGACTTCCCAGAGGACTCCTTGCTCCTGACAAGGAGTGTTTCTTCAGGGATGTTTTGTCCATCCCTGCCCTTGGCTTGTGGAAGCTGCTCTCAGCTCTGATGATGAGAGATCCCAGACCTGCAGAAACTCTGGAGTTCATTTCCTGTCACTGGTTTTCCAACACTGAGCACTATGTACAGCTTTGGTGAGGCTCACTTGCACCTCCTGTTCTTGCCCACATTTTTGCTCTGAAGCCGTTAAAGTGCTGAGGACTGGGATTTTTCAGCAGCATTGTGTTTCCCTTTGTGCTTCCTGGGGGCAGGGATTGCAGTCATGCAAGACCTGCTGGGGAGCTCAGTCTTCTTTTTGGATGTTCTCTGTGGGACAGCAGAACAATTTCTTGTAGCTGCCTACATCTGCTTGTTGTTTGTTTTGGGTTTTTTTGTTTGGTGGGGTTTGGTTTAGATTTTTTTGTTTGGTTTTTTTTTTTTTGTGTGTTTTTTGGTTTTTTTGGGGTTTTTTTTTTTTTTTTTAGGTTTTTATGTCGGCATTTTTAAAATTTTTATTTATTTTGTTGCTAGTATGCAGTGAATAATATTCTCCCACTTGTAGTAAATGGATTTATAACTAAAAATTCCCATGCTGTGTTAAGGAAAAATAGGACCCCTTATAAATTCAAGCGCTTGCTAATGGATTCCTGGCTGACAAAATCCCCCTCAGCTTGATTAAGCATTAAATCATCTTTAAAGTGGCATTCAGATCATCTAGTGGGATTTCTTCCAATGAATTGTTATTGTTTATAGTATGCATTTTTCTTCTTAAAAACTGAAATCAGAAGTTTGTAGAAGCATCTATGTCTGGTTTAAATCAGTTAAAGCTATTGTCGTGTCAGTTTGAGACTTCAAAATGTTGGGGTTGTTTTTTTCCTCTTCTAGATCTTTGTACATCTTAATGATATTCACTCTGTGGTGGGGATTCCTCTTTTCAGGTAAGTGCTCTCCCCACCAGATTTATTGTGGCAGTATCAGAACAGGCATTATTTATAAATGTTGCTGTCCACCATGAGTATTTATCTTTTGGTTTGATAATCACTGTTGTCAAATTAGTCTTGTGATCTGCCTGGGTTTTAAATGAACACACAGACCAGACTTCGCAGTGAGTTATGTTTAAAAGCAGATTTCTTTGTCTCTCAGGAGGTCTGTCCAGTTCATTTGTTCTTTGACATTACATGGGCTTTTCTGGGTGGTTCTGCTGCTGTTTTAGTTAACTTTTTTGGGTTTTTTTCTGTCTGCAGGCTGTCATTGGCAAACAGAGAGTATATCAGAACAGCAGGACTGCGGTCAACAGTAGCATGGGCCATGGCATCTCTGGCTGAAATCAGGGTCAGTGAATGTTCCTTGCCAAGAAATGGGTCCTGAATGAAGGGAATGGTGTGCTGCTCATGGGGGCTGGAGAAGAGTGGGGTGATTTCAGTGCCCCATTCTCCCCATTAGCTGGGAAGGAGTGGGGTGATTTCAGTGCCCCATTCCCTAGCACCTGTGGACAGGGTCTGCCATGTCTGTGATGAGTGTGCTGTCACCTGCAGTTCAGCCAGGTGTCTGCTGTAACTCCAGGTGCTTTTCAACAGAGCTGGTAATCCTTGTACAGATACACGTCTAAATGGCAAGATTTCTTCTGCTGTTCTGGAATAGTGAGAAAATGAAGCCTTGTTTGGTGTAATTTTCCAAGGAAACGTGATCTCTTTTCACAGTGGTACCAATATCTGTCTGCAGTCCACTTGTAATATTTCCTCCTGAATGTCTCCTCAGGGCTGTCTGCAGTGAAGCTATTGGTGCTTTTCACTATATTCCCTGACAGGCGAGTTTGGCCAGGGATTACCAGAGATTATTGTTAACCTGTGTTGGGTTCAGTGGATTTATGTACCAGTGATTGTTGTTAACCAGTGCTGGGTTCAGTGGGATTATGCACATCTCTCTGTGAGCTCTGTCCTGGCGGAGGAGTCTGTCTTGCTGGGGAAGCAGTAACCCCTCTGTTTTTGTAGGCTGGTGCCCTTGTGCTGGATCCCATGTGTGGGCTAGGAACGATCCTGCTGGAGGCTGCCAAGGAATGGCCTGTGAGTATCCCAATCCCAGCTGGTGGATCTTTGCAGGGAAACTGGTACTTGTGGGACAGGGTTTTCTCTCTGCCAGTTAGGCCAAAGCACATTGCTGGCTGGAAAGGTAAAACCAAGCCAATCTTTCTAGGCAGCTGCTTAAAGTTCAGTAGTATAGATGAATGTGTCCTGTGGGTTGGTGCAGCTGATGATTAGCACTGCAGGGTTTGTGTGAGACAACCATGGGCTTGTGAAGCTTCCTGGGCTTGTCCTGGAGTTGGAGAAGTCAGTGTCACGGGACATTTGTCAGCATTGGAGGCAGTGGGGCTGCCTGTAGCTGGCTGGGGTCTTGCTGTTAGGACATGCTCTTGATATTTCTGTCATTTCAAGTGTCTTGAGCAGACCAGAACATTAAAGGAGAGAAGACAGCACATAATTCCTACATTCCTTCATCCTCTGGATTGTGAATTGCTCTGTGTAACAACAGCAGATGTCCCAGGAAGGGGCTTGTCTTGCAAGAGCTGTGCAACAAGGCAGTTCTGAGAAGGGTTTATGAAATAAAGAACTCGAGTGTTCACAAAATTACTTTTCTCTCTCTCTGAACAGGAAGCCTGTTACTGGGGTGCTGATATAAGTGACTCGCAGTTAGAGGGTGCAGATGGCAATATCAGAACTGCAGGCTTAGTGGATAAGATTGAGCTGCTGAAAGCTTCTGTGAAAGGTATGTCTGTGGGATTTCAAGGTGGATTTTTTGTGTTTCTGAGATTGTACAGGTAGGTTCTCCTGAGGTGATACATTGCAGAGCTAACTCCCAACAAATAGCTGGGTGGTGACTCTGGTGCTACTGCTAGTGAAGAGATAATTATTTGTTCTTCCTCCCTGCTGCCTGTACCTGGAACTTTGTTAAGAATGAAGCCAGCAGAAGACAATAAAAATTACAATTGTCTGGCATGGACAGTAGATGTCTCTCTTCATGGTAAATGTGTGATTTACCACCACAATACCACAGAGAGTATGAACTATGTGAGAGTTCTTTGTATCTTAGTGGAACACAGCCAGGACAAATCCAAATGAAATGCAGCCTGTAAGTTAAATTTACCAGGTGAGTATTGGTGAGGACACATTGAACTGAGCTAAATTGTTCCTGTTTTGCAGTAGGAGTATTTTGAATGATAGCGCCATTCTCCTGTAAGAGGGAATCTATTTGCTCTTAATTTGCAAACTATTCTGTAGAGAAGGGAATCATTTCATGACCTTATTGTGGACCTCAGAGTCTGAGGCTAAATTATGACTGTATGAAATCCATGACAGGCAAGCTGGCTGGTTTTCCCTGTGCATGAGTGATGAAGTGTGCATAATTTTTTTACCTTGCAGTATTTATTTCTTACCATAATGGTAAAGAAACATTATTGATTTTTTAATAAAAATGTAGTTTTATTTCTCACTTAAAAGCTGTGTTTGACTTTGGTTTCTAGGATAATGGAAGGTACTTAGCTGTCAGGTTTTCTAAACTGAGCAAGTTGGTGTCTCCATCACTGGTCAGAAGCTGTTACTTCTGAATGTCTTGATCAGGGCTGTAGGTGACATGTCCTTTCATTTGCAGATAAAATTGATACCCAGTTGTTATGCTGCAAGTGTTGACCCAAGAATAGTCCAGGAAACATCTCCAGCTAGTTGTAGAAAAGTTGACATAGAATCTCAGCAGAGTTTAGGTAAGGAGGGACTGTTGGAAGTCTTTAGTCTGCTGTCTGTTCAAGGCCATGTCCAGTCAGTTTGGAGCACTCTGAGGGATGGAGGACCCCAGGGTCTGTGCAGGTCCCAGGCCTGCTGGCCTGCACAGCCTAGCACGGGATGGAGGACCCTCAGGATCCCAGCCTGGTCTGCATGGATTGGAGGACTACAGGGTTTCAGGAGGGATCTCAGCCTGGCACGGGATGGAGGACCCCCGGAATCTCAGCCTGGCCTGTACAGCCTGGCACGGGGTGGATGATCCCCGGGATCTCAGGAGGGATCTCAGCCTGGCACGGGATGGAGGACCCCCGGAATCTCAGCCTGGCCTGTACAGCCTGGCACGGGGTGGATGATCCCCGGGATCTCAGGAGGGATCTCAGCCTGGCATGGGATGGAGGAACCCCTAGGGTCTCAGGAGGGGTTTCAGCCTGGCCTGCACAGCCTGGCACAGGATGGAGTGACCTCTGGGATCTCAGGAGGGATCTCAGCCTGGCACAGGATGGAGGGTCACAGGGTCTCAGGAGTGGTCACAGCCTGGTCTGCACAGCCTGTCACAGGACCCCTGGGATCCCAGCCTGGTGTGCACAAGCTGGCATGGGATGGAGGCACCTCCAGGGTCTGAGGAGGGATCTCACCTGGCCCGCACAGCCTGGCATGTGGCCGACCTTCATCACCACAGGTGCAGTGCTGCATCTTCCTTATGGGAGCTGACCTTGGCTGGGATGCAGAAGCTCTAAGGTGACCCTTGAAAGGCATGAACTCCAACAGAATCCAAGTGATTGTGGCTGTAACCAGATTCCTGCGGGGAGAAAAGGGGCACGGAGAAGAATTGGAGGTGGTTCCTTTCCATTCGTACATGCGCACTTGAACATTTGCACTGAGTAAAATGCTCACAAATGTAGCTCTTCTTTTGTGTTTTGCTCAATGATTTTCATGTTTAAGATGTACTGAGTGTTGAGAGGCAGCAGTTAGTTTGGGACCATGTAGTGCCCTATATAGGAGAGTCTTGCTGCAGGGGCAGACATCCTCAGGAGCAGAGACTCTGCAGACTGAACAGTGCTGCCATGCATTTGTCTCCTCACAGTCTGCAGAGAGGTGGTGGCTCCATGGTGGAGTTTGTAAGGGCAAGTGCAGAAGGAGCTGTGAATCTGCATAACCCAAAATGTGGATTATGTGAATGTGCATAATCCAAAAAGAGCTGGCAGGCAGTGTTGAAGTGGGAACGGGGGCATAACTGCTGTGCGCTTTTCACAAAGTCAGAGATAAATAAAGACCTGCCTTTATTCTGCAGCGCTGCCATTGCCTTCAGAAAGCTTTGACAGCATTATTTCGGATATTCCATTTGGGAAGAAGTTCAAGACTACAAGTGATGCCCAGCTCCTACCAGATCTTCTCCAGGAAATGGAGAGGTACATGTGGCCTTTGGCATGCTTGGGGTTTGATGGAAGTGCCATGATGGTTTGTGATCTGAGCATTCAGCCAGCTTCAGATCTGCTTTATTCCATAGTCTCCAGCTCTGTAGTGTAACCCTGTGCAGGCTGTGGAGGTCTCAGCCCCTTACTTGTCCCTTGGAGGCTGTTGTGTTGTGTCTCACCAGCTGTGAGTACCGATGGCAGCACAGCTGCCGAGGGAGGATCCTGTGTGAGCTATGCTCGCAAATGCTCTTCACAAGGCACGATGGTGAAGTGTTTCTGAGCCACACTCCAGTGTGGCAGAAAGGAGAAAGAGGATAGGCCTACCTGGACAAAGTTAAAGCATTGTCAGGCAAACAAAGCTATAATCCTTTTCTAGTTGAGTCCTCTTTGTATAAATTCATAGTCTTCCCTTTTTGAGGTTACAGCCAAGCTTTGACCAGCCTGCCTTGGCAGGAAGGATCTCAGACTAGAAGAAGGGGCATGCATTGTCCTTGCTGTCCAGGAATGCCTCACTTAGCAGCCTGGGCTGCTTTTAGGTGTGTCCTTTCATCCTTTACCATGTCATTTGGTGGCAGAGTTGGGCCAAGCTGATAGCTGGGCTGCTTCTAACAGACAGGTCAAGCCATCTTCCCCTCTACTTCTTGCCTGAAAAGAAGCCCTTTCTCTAGGACTGCTCTTCAGCAGGTGTTGATCTCACTCAGCCAACGCAGGAATGTGGTGGAGAAGGTTGCGTGGCTCCACAGAATGGTGTGGCAATCTTACGGCGCTTGTCTTCTGGCCTTATTTGCTCTATTGATCCATCCTAAGTAAAATATTCCCTTGAGAAGGTGGAGATGAGGAATGGGCCATTACCATGAGAGCTCCACCAGTAAAGTTGTTCAAACTACTTGCTGTAAACTGAGTCAGGATAGTATTTCTTTTTCCCTTATTTCAAAGTCATGTGTAATGTTTGGACATATAGAAAAATTGATTGCAAACATTCGTTAATTTTCCTCTGCTTCCTGAGTTTGAAATCCATTAAGGATCAGTGGAACAGGGAAAGTTCCAAAAGGTTGTTTTTTAAAGTTTCCAAAAGGGAGGGCCAGTTTCAGAATTACCATGCTAATCTGAGCAGCCCTTGCTGCACTGGGAAGCTGTTCCTTTGCAATCTCCAAAAACCCAGGGCTTGATGTTGCCCTTGATCCTTGAAAGAATGCTGAGGGGAGTAAAAAATTAGTCCCTCTTCCCTGCTAACCCAGTAGAAATAACTGCTAACATCAGAAATGTTTTGGAGTCAGGACAGGGCCCTGTTCTCCCGTTTAGAAAGAGGTAAGAAGATTGGGGGTTTAAATTCCTCTTGGAGGTGCAGCTCACTGAGTTGAGCCATGACACACCCAGGTGTTTCATTGAATGCAGGTGGCATCTGAAGTGTCCGCAGTGGCAAAGTTCTGCACAGGCAAAGTGATGCCAGGAGGGATCAATACCTAACCTTTCTTTTTCCTGTGATTGCCAGAGTGCTTCGTGTTGGAGGGACCCTGGTGCTACTGCTGAGCCAGGAGCTCTGCAGACGCATGGATGGTTTGACCAGGTGTGCTGGAGGTGCCTCTGCTGAGGCCTCTGCTGATGGTGACAGCGGAGCAGCCCCAAGCATGGATGGGAATTCCTCCTCCTTGGCCCAGAGGGGTGGAGAACCCCTCAGCAGACATTTCGGGTCTCTGCTGCCAGAGGGTGTCTATGCCGTTAGCCTGGGCAAGACTGATGCTTTCATACACAAATACAGGAAAGTGTCTACTGCTGGGAGCAGCAGAACTGGGACTGGGAGCTGTCCCAGTACTGGGACACTGCCTGGAGCTGGGAGCTCTCTGGCCCTGGGTTGAAGGGAACTTGAATGCTTCATGAGCAGCAGGGCAGGACTTGGTGGGACTCTGCTAATGCAGACAAACCCACTGCCATCCCTTAGATTGCCTCACGTTCTTGGAATGTCCTAAGGCACTGTGCTGTTCTGTCTCTGTTTTTTAGGAGAGGTGGAAAGATGCCAGTTCTACTGTATTGGATACAGTGAAAGAGGATATAGTATATTGTAATGTGGCGGAGTCCTCAAATCCTTGTTTAGGCAAAGCTGCTCAGTATTGGGAGGAGTTTCTGTGGGAGAGAAGGTCTTGATTTGCAGAACTGCAAACCCAGATGTGGTAGCCCATGATCTTTGGGCTGTGCACTCTAGCTATTCATTTTAAAGTAATATTTAAGCTACAGCTTTGTCTATTCTATTCTATCAGTGTTCAGGTTGTTCTTAGGTGGAGGACAGCCATGCCCCCTGAGATGCTGAGCAGGAAGGGAGGACAGAAGGAGAAGAAGCAGCACTGACAGCTGGAGTTGCAGCCAGTCCCTGGCCCTGGACCCCAACTCTGTTTTGTGTGTCCTGGGTCCTCCCTGCCCTGCCTCTCCCCCTCTCTCCTGCACTTTTATGACACATTTTTTTCTTCCCTGTACCTTTTCTTTTCTCTTGGTTCTTCTGTCCCATCAAAATAGGGCTTTTAGAACTATACCAGCAGAAAAGGCCCAAGGCAATACTGAAATCACTCTCTCCTTTGGGTTTTAGCACCCTTTGTACAAAGGCTGAGATAGCAAAAACCAAAAATCATTGCACATTTTCTGTGAGAACTAAACATAAAGACTTCTCACTGCTTTCCTAAGCCATGTCAATCTGCAGGAACACTGGAGGCCTTTTGGGAAGGGATAATTAGGATAAAATACGAAATACATTTCTGTATGCTTCTGTGTCAAGCTTTTGACTGAAGATCACCTTAAAGAGCAGAGTTGGGTTTAAGAATGTTATTTTTCAACACTGTTTCTCTCAAATTTTTACTGAGAAAAGTATAAAATGGGACTGTATTTGCATTTTCAAACACACTTTTCAGTCCCAAAATATCTTGTAGTTGTTAATGTGTATTTTTGCAGCTGCGCAGTCTATGATAAAGACTTTCTTTTGAAACTCAGCAGCATTTTGGACTAAAGCAAACTTTGTTATGTAAGGGTAGGGTTTGGGGGGAGGTTTGGTTTTGTTTGTTTGTTTTAGTTTCTGGTTTTGTTTTTGTTTCATTTGGCTTGTGTTGTTTTTTTTTTTTTTTAAACACTGAGCATATCAAAGAAATCAACGAATAATGTGTAATTGTAGTTTGAAATTGTTACTTTTTTAAAAACAATCACTTTGAACTCTGGTTAACTGTATTTATCTAGTGTGGTTCAGTATTCTTCAACCATTGTGCTTCCAAAAACATCTAGAAATGTCTTGGTGAGAATTTTTGCTTTGGTATTTTAGAAGAAAGCAGCTTAGGCCACGTTGTGCTGCACACATGCATCTGTGAGACGTTTGTTACCTTGCCCCTGAGACACGGAAGGATGGTTTTGTGTTGTCCTGCCAAGTGCTGTTTGTGTATTGTAGTGCCTTTACCTATGTCCTAGGGCTATTTTTGGTCCCTTCTTGGGTTTTTTTTTTTATAAAAGCTGCTTTTTCTAGTCTTGTGACGCCAACAAAAAAGGAACGTAAATGGCACTTGCAGTGCTAATGTCACATCCGACCCTCAGACCCTCATTGTTTGTATGTGCTGCATTTTTGGAGGCAATGAGCTGATATCTTCAGTCTGTTCCTTTTTGAAGTTGTTTGATGTTTTGGGGTTTACAGTGATGAGACCTGAACATAATGGTGTGAGCCCTGTAGTCATACCAACACTGAAAATTTTCCAGGTGTTCCCTGTAAGTTTCTTTAGTGCTGAACTACAGACACATTTAAAAACTACCAAAAAAACCCCGTTATGTGGAAAAACACATCCTAAAGAAACAGCTATTGACTTGCTGTAAGTATAGATGAATTCTTCTGTAATCACTTGGATCATAAGTTGTCATATATAGCAGTCATACAAAAATAATAGAGCTATTCTTCACGAAACTCTTTTTCTGAGGAATGACAAGCAAAGTTTTCTGTATTTTATCAAAGCAAGTCAACTACAAATGCAAACAAATACGTACTTTTACATCAATACTTCAAAATACTAAAATATATGCAGCTCTTTGGAAGAAATTAGAAGTGAACCCAGACCTTTGCAATTATTTGTTCTTGTATGATATACCCTCTAGAAACTGGATACATTAAAATTATCTTTTAGCACCAGTACAGTTATGGTAATTCGCTGTATTTGCAGAATATATAAAAGCAGGCTAAATAGATTCTCAATACATTTTGGTATTGGATAAAGTTCTGTGTTATATATGCAATAATATAATTTTAAATGTTAATGCCATTATACTGTCATAATTATTTTAGCTTGAGGAGAGTAATAGATTAAAACTGATTTATCAGGGATTTTACAGTCAGGAGCTGTAATTTAACCAGAAGTGAGGTAATTACAGATAGATCCCAAGCTGCATGTTACCAGCTTATAATTAGTCTTCTTTGAATAGCAGATTATGAGACATACTTGTTTTGTTACATATTGCCATTCAGAATATCCTAGTATTAGATAGTCATGTTATTACTGACACACTGTGCTTGTGTATCTGTGGACATCAGCATATCTGAAATAAATACAGAATTTCTGCTCATACTCATTTATGTATTAAAACCTGCAAAGTTTCTCATTTTTGTATACAGAAAAAAAATACTAATTTGTATATAGATGAATTTCAAAATAAAAAAGATATATATTCTATACATGGTTTTAGAATATAAGAAATTATTTGCAGGCCCCTTCTGGAGGGGGGCTGTACATATGTAAATGGCATTATTAAAGCAACACCTTGCTGTCTGGACTAGTTTCATTTATTTTGTGCCTCCTTTGGGGTCAAGTAAAAAGGATAGGAGTTGGAGTCTGGGGGTGATGATGTAATTTGGGGTACCCCAATGTCACTGGGAGAGTGAAGATGCAGTGGGAGGAGAAGGTGAGTAGGGTGTGAGAGGGGTTAGGTGGGGTCCTCCCAAAAAAGGAGGTTACAGCCCAAAAATGCTTGGAAGTTTAGGGGCTGTGTTTGTGCAGAAAATATTAAAAACAGCAGCCTTCCTTATCTCCATATAAAAAGAATTTTTTAAAAATTTTATTTGAAACGATAACCCTCTATCTACTGAATTGTATACAAGGATCTTGGAGTAGAAGAATTTCTAAATATAGATATAGAGGTTTTAAAATTGCAAATATAACTTTTATGTATATAATTTAATGGCTTGAAAATGGAAGAAAGTATCTCTATGAAGGCAATATAAATAGCTCTGAGTGTTCAGAGATCTTGGTTGGACTGGAATTGCTGCTGCTACGTGGTGACGAGCACCACATACTGCAGCTCTCGTGGGAAATGCCACACTCAAGATGGCAACCTGGACGCGCAGGTGATGCCATCCTTCCCAAGATGGTGGCCAGTCACGCATGTGCTTTGAGGAGGACAAGACGGTGTTGTGACAGGACCGCTCTCCTTTTCCTGCCTGCCTGAACCTGACTCCAAGCCCAACCACAACTCCGCACTTGCAGCACGATCTTGTGTGGTGCTTTCCAGTGTGGGGACACAATGGGGCAAGAGCAGAGTCGAAGTTGGGCTCAGGCAGCGGAATAGATGCCTTTCTTAGAAAGAGGGCCCTTTTTCCCTACCACAGAAACAATGGGGGCGTAACTAGACGTGGCTTCTGCCAGATCCCAAGATGGTGATGACAGGCAGAAGTCACATGATACTACATCAAAGATGGTGATTAACCGGAAGTGACATCTGCCAGTAACAAATATGGTACATAAGGGCAGAAGTCACATGACACCACACCAAAGATGGCAGCATTGTGCACATGTGCTTTTTGGTAGGGACAAAAATGGCGCTGCAGAAGGACCTCACTTGCCAGAAAGGTGTCTATTTGCCTGCCTGAACCCGACTCTGACACTACCACTGCACTTCTAGCGGGATTTTCCGCCACCATTCCTGCTGTGGGGACACAGGTGGCAGATTCAGCAGCGCCAGGGATGGGCAGGAGAGGCACTGGCAGTGGCAGGTAGTGGTGGGCTTTCAATAAAGTTGAATCAACCCTAAAGCAACCCCATCCCCCCTTTTGCTCCTGTCTTTATTTGGTGTGGTTCAGTCATTTTTTTCACTGTATTTCTTCTTTGCTTCTCACCTTACTTTTCAGTCTATTCCTCACTTCACTTTTCTATTTCAGACTTTATTTCTGTGTGTCTCTAACTGCATCTCTGTTTCTGTTTCTCACTGTTTCTAACTCTGTCTCTCTGCTTCACTAACTCTATGACTATTTCCCTATTTCCCTCTATTTCTTTTTCTCTGTTTCCTTATTTCTATTTCTTTTTCTCTGTATATTTTATACATTAACTCTGTTTATTTTTCTCTCTATTTCCTTTTCTCTCTCTGTTTCTTTTTCACTCTCTTTTTCTATTAAACTTTTATGCTATTTCCTTTCCTCTTTGACTTTATTTCTCTCTAATTGTATTTGTTATTCTATTTCTTTTTCTCTCTAACACTATTTCTAACTTTGTTTTCTTTTCTAGCTATAAAAAAGCAGCAGTAGAAAATTTCAAGCTCCCTGGGAGTAAGGGAAAAAACCCTTTAACTAATGATTTAAGGAAAAATATTTACTCCCTGGGAGCCTGAAAGTTTCTACTGCTGCACCAGACATATTTTTTTTCTTCTTTTTTATAGAGTATATAGGGCCCCTAGTTCGTGCTCCAGATAGCAGTAATAATTAACTTGATTGCCCATTACATCACTACCCCCATCTGGAATACTAATTAAATTAGACAATTAACTAATTAGACAACTAATGAGTTAATTGGATAATTAATTACATATGTAGCCAATTTTTCACTGCACCTGTCATTATCATCAGGGCCACCCCTCACACAACCCCTGCCGCCAGCACTTCATTCCACCCCCAACCCCTCCCCTCGTGCCACCGCCCGCCCCTGCGCCGTGTCATCGCATTGTCATGGCATGGTGCCCTCTTGACAGCCCCGAGGCACGTCATCGCGTTGTCATGGCACACCGCCCCACACACAGCCCCCAGGCGCAAC